>CALZFC010000010.1:2552500-2555000 GCA_945643635.1 Allodiplogaster sudhausi
AAAAGATATAATTAAAAACTATAACTAAAAATTAATAAAATAATTATAAATCATGGCAACAACCTAATTAGAGTCTGATTTAAATATTAAATAATATTTGGTAATCTAAAGATCAAAGATCAAAGAAATAACCTTTGAAGGCGATCGATTGAGGTTGTACTTGAGACTGCGCATGACTCCGCTCACACTCACGGAGTGGCTGCCGGCACCGAGGTGGGAGGGGAGGGCTTGAACACGCACGCGGTCGGTCAGGATCTGGAAGGGGAGAGAGAGAGAGAGAGAGAGAGAGAGAGAGAGAGAGAGAGAGAGGAGAGAGAGAGAGGGAGAGAGAGAGAGAGGGAGAGAGAGAGAGAGGGAGAGAGAGAGAGAGGGAGAGGGAGAGAGAGAGACAGGAGAGCAAGAGAGTTAGTGATAAATTGAGAAACAGAGAGAAGTGGAGAAAGGCAGAGAGAGAGAGAGATTGAGAGAGAGAGAGAGAGAAAGAGAGAGAGAGAGAGCGAGAGAGAGAGAGAGCGAGAGAGCGAGAGAGAGAGAGAGAGAGAGAGAGAGAGAGCGAGAGAGAAAGAGAGAGAGCGAGAGAGAGAGAGAGCGAGAGAGAGAGAGAGAGCGAACCTTGCAGACGGGCGAGCCCATCTGCGCGAGTGCAGATGGCATCTGAATGAGCTGGAAGGCGGTCTCGCGCGACTCCAGCCGCTGCACCACTTCTTCCATTCTCGAAGAGAGAAAAAAGTAGATATTTTTAATAACTTAAAAAAATTTATTTGATTTTGCCTTTTACAATTAAATAACTTAAAAAAAAAATTTTTTTTAACCAAAAAACAAAGCTAATTATTTACGAAAGAATATAAAAACAATCAGAGACAGTTGTTTTTGTATTCCCTTGTCATGAATGAAGCATGCTAGTTTGCTTATAGTTACAGTACGGCAAATAACATGTATCATTTTGAAAACATAAAAGAATATTTAAAATAAAAACCACAATTAAACCTCAGAACTAATAAATACCTAGTTTTAATATTTAAAAATAAATTTAAAAAAAAAATCATGCAAAAAAGTTGACCAGAATAATACCTCGGCAGGAAGACCTTATTATAGTACGTGATGAGGTCGACGTAGATGCCTCCGTTACTTTCGTCTTGTGCTGCAGCTGCTGTCTGCTCGTCCAGACTCTCCAGCATTTCTGGCGTTATCCTGGAAGAGATCAATGATCATAGATCAATAATCACTGGACCAAAAATAACATTCTAAAATTGGATGAATATTCAATGGACAAAACATCAATTTAGCTCAAATACCAATAATATCGAATTAGGATGTCACATAAAAATGAGCGTTTGAATTTCCCGCAAAATCTCTGATTTTTCCTGATTCAGGGCGACTAACGATGCGCCATTGATGAAGACCCTTCTGTAGACCCTGGGTGCTGCCTGCGGCTGCTGCCTATAGTGCTGCATTACGTCGTGGAAGGTCACTTCCATTCGAGAGATCTGCGCCGTCACGTACCTGAGATGGGATTGGCGGGAGGTTTGAATTTTAAAAATATTAAAAGGGAGCCCTATAATAGGTATAAACAAGCGAGGTAATACTAGTTTATTCCTTACATCTCTCTCTCTCTCTCTCCCTACATCTCTCTCACTGTATTTCCATCTCAATCTCCCTATCTTCTCTCTATCATTTATCTCCCTTTCTCTCTCGCTCTCTCCATTCCCCCTCTCTCTCTTCCTCACTTCACCCTCTCAATCTCCCTTTCTCTCTCGCTCCCCTCCATTCCCCCTCTCTCTCTTCCTCACTTCTCCATCTCTCTCTCTCTCTCTCTCTCTCTCTCTCTCTCCTTACACAATGCACATGAGGTTCTGGTCGAGATGTCTGCCTGCGAATAGACTTGTCTCCGTCCTGAGTGCATGCTCGAAGAGTGTCCACACCCGTTGCTTGCCTCGCTCATCGAAACGCGCCCTCTCGCACAGGTCGCAGAGACGCGCCGCAGCCACGAAGTAGACCTGAGGGTAAAACAATATTTAGCTATGTATTCTTATTTATATAAATTTATTCTCTCTCTCTATAATATATAAATATATATATATATATATATATATATATAAATAAAATACTTTCACAAAAAAGACTATTCACATATAAACAAATTGCACAAACATGTAACGTGTAACATGTAAATCGCAGAAAAGTAGATATGTAAAAAGGCCACAAAGATGAAAATAGTTTCTCATATACTCGTTGACCTTATTTCTCCCGGTCAAGGTAAATCTCTCTTTTTCCCGGCTAATTTCCCTCACGGTAAATGTCGCGTATCCTCAGATTCCCCTCGAACCTTGCGGAAAAAGATGGTGCTCGCTGTGTTCGCTCTCCCTCCTCCTCCTCCTCCCGGAGCCAGTCGGTCTCCCTCGAGTCGCCTTCTCTTCAGTGGCGAGTATTGCGATGCGATGCTACGTGAGTTTGGGTCTGAAATATTTCATGGTAAGAAAAGATCGAAATTATTTCAGGG
>CALZFC010000010.1:2560000-2587500 GCA_945643635.1 Allodiplogaster sudhausi
TTCTTTTACACCACATAATTTAGGATGATTATAATTTGTTAAGTTATATTATTTAAGAATATGTTATTTTTAAATATTATTACTATTTTTTTATTAATAAAATATAATAATCATTGTTTATTTAATCTGAAAATAATAAAGGAATATGGAAAGAAAAAGGAGCTAAAAATCAAATAGAAAGCTCATATCCATAACTTTAAAAGTGACATTTGCCGCCAAAACAAAAAAAAACACTAGCCAATTCTGCGAGCCTTCTCGGCACGTTCAGAATCTCGTTCCATCTGTTCATCTTGTCGAAAAACTCGAGTGGACTAAAGAGCGTAATCATTGAGATACCGCTTTCATGTTTTTTTTTAAATTAACACACTCTCCGCTTCTCTATAAAATTCTTCTTGTAATATGTTTATTTAATTGTTCAAAAGGAAAAGCTGATTTAAAAATATATATTTGTTAATGTGTAAATTAAAATAATATTAAAATAAATTTACACGAAATAAAAATGATTATCTTTCCAGAACCTCAGCTCTGCAGCACTTAACAGCTCGGCTAGAGAGAGGCGATACTCGGGTGGGCATCCCAGGGGCTGTGCCAGTGAGAGAGCGTGGTAGACTCCGCATGCCATCCACGAGGCCTGGCGTCCCTGAGGAGAGAGAGAGAGAGAGAGAGAGAGAGAGAAGGAGAAAGAGGGATAGAGAGAGGGGAAAGAGAGAGAGAGGGGATAGAGAGAGAGAGAGGGAGAGAGAGAGATAGAGAGAAATAGAGAGAGGGTGAGGAGAGAGAGAGGGAGAGAGAGAGAGAGGGAGAGAGGAGGAGGAGAGAGTGTATGCGAGAGAGATAGAGAGAGGTGCTAGAGGGACACATCACCCAAGCAAAATAAAGGGACTGAACCGCGAATATGGTCAGGAAGTTCAAAACTTCTTCTCATTTTTGATGAAATTCACTTTTTTTAAAGGAGGGCAAATGAGGGGGGGGGGGACCATTTTTAGTGTCACCTCGAGTGCGCACTGCTCGGCCGCCTTCTCGAAGAGCTTCGACGCCATCTGCCACACCGAGTCGTCCTTCAGCACGTCGCACATGCGAACACACTAAAATTAGAGCGGGTAAACAAGCTTTATTCATAAAAAATTATAAGCAATAATAATAGACTGAAGAACAACAACATCAACAACATTAAGGCAGAGAGAGAGAGAGAGAGAAAGATAATGAGAGAGATAACGCGAAAGAGAGAAATAGACAGAAAAGAGTTAGTGGGAGAGAGAGAATGAGAGAAATAGTGAACGAGATAGAGAGAACAAGAGAAAGAGCGAGAAAGCGAGTGAGAGAGATCAAGAGAGAGAGAGAGAGACCGAGGGGGAGAGGCAGTCCCACCTGCATCTCAAACATTTCGCTCTCCGTCAATGGCCGTGTCATGATGCCGTGCTCCTCCATTGCCTCCTCCCCGTGCATCTCCTCAGCTCGATGGGAAGCGAGTGGAGAGTGCGCGTCGTCGTCGTCTTCTGGAAGAGTCAATCAATGTCCTAGAAGCAAATTAAGAGCGGCGGCCAAATATTATCAATCAATATTCTTAGAAAGTGCAGAAATAGGTGTGACCCATGGCAGCGTTGTAACCTGGGGGTTTAGCCATTTTTATACTTTGTAATCCCCCGGTTTGCCATTTGTAACTCCCAGGGCCAACAGAGGCAGGCACTATTTCAGCAATGATTCTAGAACCAAATGACATTTCCTGGAAGATGAGGAAGTATCAATCAATATTTCAGACACAAGTAAAACAATTAATATTCACAGGAAAATAAACTCTATCAATATTGGAGAAACACACATTAAATCAATCAATAGTTTTCTGGAAACACAAATAAAATAGTCATCATCACTCAGGTAATAAAGTATTCTATTACTTAAATATGGCATCAAAAAGGAAGAGAGGGAAAAACACAATTAAATGAGCTAAACAAATTCTTACTACTGTCCCCCGGATCGCCTACTTGATAAAAGAGAGATTAGATATAAAGAGCTCCGCTTGCTGGAGAGCAGAAATACATAAGAACCTATTTTTGAGCGTCAACCGAATAAATAAAAAGACACAAAAAAAAATTCCGGCACGGTCAATTTAATTCAACTCTAATGCGATATTTCAAGAAGATTACTTTAGAAAGCGGTAAATGAACTGGTCAATCTACTTTGCTTTTTTTTCTTTAGAAGAGAGAGAGAGAGAGAGAGAGAGAGAGAGAGAGAGAGAGAGTGACACAAAGGAAAACATTTTCGAGAAAGTGAGACGAAGAAAAGGGGAAAAAAACAAAAGACAAAAGTAAAAGAGGCACCATGCAGTGAGTGAGGATGAGACACGCGTGCAGCTTCAACTTCTTCGTCGTCTTCTTCTTCCTCTCCAGCCTCCTCCACAACATGCTCCTCTCCTGATCTCTCTTCCTGCTCCTCGGCTGCTCTCTCGTCATCCTCCATGGCCTGCACAGCAGCCGGAGGCTCTGGCTCCTGCCCGGAAACGGAGGCCATTACTCCCAAAGTCTATAAAATAAGAGCGCAACGTATTGAACAATGAGAAGAATAGCGCCCTTTTTACGAATACAAAAGTAAACGATAGAACCAGAACGAGAATATTATATATTCTCCATTTTGCTCCGGCCCGGGAGCGGACTCCCAAAGTAAAATAAATAAAATAAAGGAAACATTTTAAACGTTTAGAAAATGGATTCTTCTATCGCTTACAAAATATAAAAAAAAACGAGGGGACGGAGCTTTAACGAGCGTAAACGAGGGGACGTTGCTTTAACGAGCGTATTATATTCATGTCAGGAATCGCGATAGCCAAGACTGGGATCAGCTCGTAGGGGGTAACAAAGCAAAAATGGCCATAATGGAAAAGACCCCAAGCAAATCGTCGTTCTTCGCTCGAAATTTGGATATTAGATAACATTTGAAATCTCGCGGGAAGCTGTTATTAATGAATGCGACCACCGAACGCTATTAAATTTTTTTACACCAAATATTTTTGCGGTACCGTAGACTACGAGCGCATCTCAACATAAACACACTAAATCTTTTATTTGTTTACTGGATGATGATGATTGTTTTCGAAAACATTATTAGTTTTTATTTATTATTTTGCGAGTTTCGCTTTTCATCTCAATTACTGTTTCGCGTCGTGTTTTTTCCTCCGCTATTGCTGAATGTGCACTTGGACACGTCCGGCTAAAACAATTTCATCAGCACTGTACACTTTGCACTTTTATCGTTCTTTTGACCCCAATTTTAACTTATGTTTTGGTTTTAATTTCTTTCTATTCTTCTTCAAGTTTAGTGTCACAATTCTATTGGTTACGGATTATTGTCTTGATGACTAATTAAATGAGCGCTTTAATTGGCACAATATCTTGTATTTTTTAATATTATAGAATGCCCAGCCATTTCTTACAGCCAAGAATGAAGCGTTCGAACAGTCTTCCACAGCAAGCCTTTGAGTTGACCGCCGCGGAGAAGTTCAAGTCAGTTCTGAAATATACCTTGTTCAGAACCCAAATATGCAAATTTATGCCAATTTGCATATTTGAAAATAGGATATTGCCTTGTTTGACAATTCACGCGACATTTCTTCCTTGTTGAAGTTTGCTTCTTCGATTCGCGTGGTTATTTGATAATAAGCGGTGATTTAAATTATTTAATTGAAAAAAAAAATCATTGTTAAAATTAATTTGTAGACCATCACCCTCCAGACCTAAGCTTGGCTATCGCAAGCCGTCGTATCGTGGCCGACTCAGCCTGAACAAAACGATTGCAACGAAAGGTAACATAACGACGAGTTCTGTGTTTATTATTTATAGCTTTATCCCATTTGGAATCAGTGTTGCAATAACGAGAACAAATGAAATGTCGTCAACATTCTGTGGATTAAAAAAGTGTATTCTAGTCGATATATATCTATATCAACAAATTGGATCATTATTATGATATTTCGCTGATCACACAGGGCATCATCGAAAGGATCTTCGCCAGATTGCCAATCGAATGGGCGAAGAGGAAGGCGAGAGTTATCACCAGGTACTTGTTGCTGTTTTTCACCTGTTTCCATTTGAATAACGGCGAACTTTGCCCCTTTTTGCTTATTTCCTTTTATTTCTTTTTGTTTCCTTTTTAATTTATTGTATACCCATAACTCTTCAATATTTGATGAGATAAAAAAAGTTTGCACTCCTCTTTTATTCAGAAGTTGTTAACTCTCTCTACAAGCTTAAAACGTAGTTTCACCTCCTACCAAATTGCTAAGCCAAAGTTCACCCAAGTCAAGTGCCTTTGAAATCGGAAAAGGAGTTCCTTGTTTACTGTGTGAATCGTTGGTTTGGCCAGTTCTTCTTCTTCTAAAAAAAATGACTTTTCAAACTATAATGAACATCACTGTTTCACTGTATTCATTCTCTACGCATTCCAGGCTGACACCGAAGATGGCCACTTCCGCATGTACAAGTGTCTGCCTGTCGTCAGGTCGGAACTTCTGGCTGGCAGCGATGGTAAGTGTTTCTTCTCAATTTTCTAGGATGTTTATTTTACATCGTCTTACAAGAATTCAA
Source organism: Allodiplogaster sudhausi (assembly GCA_945643635.1). Lineage (NCBI taxonomy): Eukaryota > Metazoa > Nematoda > Chromadorea > Rhabditida > Diplogasteridae > Allodiplogaster > Allodiplogaster sudhausi. Next base: position 2,564,578 of record CALZFC010000010.1, read on the forward strand.
TTGATACACTACTTTTCTTGGCCACTTTACTTGCCTGTGTGCAAACTTTCAGAACTCGGCCGTAAAGAGAGCAGTTCATCCATAGAAAATCAAGCGACCGTCTCTGGATTTTGTCCAGAGGCTGCGAAAGGAGGCATCGATGGGAGGTAAAGAACGCAGAATAACTGGCCTCTGAGTATTTATGATATTGTTGATTGATTGTGAAAGTCGCTTCGATTATATGGAAATATTGATTGATTGTGAAAGTCGCTGAGATTCTATGGGGTTCTATGGGAATATTGATTGGTTGAAAAGTTGCTGACATTCTATCTGAATATTGATTAATTGGAGTGCTGCTGAGATTTTTTTTAGAATATTGATTGATAAGTCCATGAGATTCTATCGGAATATTGAGTGATTGAAGAGTTGCTGAGATTTTATGGGAATATTGAGTGATTGAAGAGTCGCCCTCTACCGTTGCCTGCACCACTTTATCAAGAACGAGAAGCGGCGTCCCATCACGAATGTCCTCGTCAACCGGCCAGCACAACATGTTAGTAAAAAAATGCAAAGAAAAAATATTAAAATTATTAAAAATTAAAATTAAAAATGTTTTTATAGTTTATTGAAATATAATGTTCTTTGGTTAAGCAAAAAATTCTCAGCCTAATTCAATATTCGTGTGCGAATTTTGGCGGACACTTTTTCATATTCACGTGTCTTTTCTTCAGATGCTAACAGTTGTTGCCAACAACGAGGAGTACAAATTCGGCGACATAGTCTGGCTCATTCTCAAGGCATACTTCGAGGGAAGGTTTGTATAAATTTATTCTTAAAAAAAGAACTAGGTTTCAATACATGATTTCACGTCAGTTTCTACCGTACTTTATATATTTTGCAGCTTTCTACCGTATGCACCGTAGCTCACGTAGAGAAAAAGAGTAATACCATCCTATCTTGTATTATAGTTTTCTTAATTGAAATGCTAGAGAAAAGTATAAAATTGGGATATAACTTTAAAATTATAGCTTTAAAGTAATAATAAACAAAATTTTTTTAAGGAATTTCAGAGATAAATGATGACGATATCGACTTTGTCTGGAATTTTTTTTTTAGTTTGAAAGATAACGCGGGAATTATTTCATTTTGAAATATATTGGCGGGAATTATTTTATTCTGAAATATATTGGCGGGAAAATAAATTCAGAGCAGTCGGTGGTCCACATGACTTTGCCGCGTACCAATCGGATCTCGTGTGCAAGGCTCGCGAGGAGAGAATACAAGTCTTGACTCGCTTGGAGAACTTCACTTTCCCGCCATTTAACTGGCAAGGTTGGCGGGAAATTTGAATTTGAATTCTTGAATACTAAAAAAAGCGCAAAAAACAAGTAAAAAAATGACTAGACTGCAAAATTTTCAATAGAATCTTTAATATTTTGGTCTTTCTTTGGAAGCTCTTCTAGAAAAAAGAATTAACCACTAAATCTTGTTAATTGTCAAGGTTTAAGAAAATTTAACATGTAATTAAAAAAAATTTTGTAAATTATATATTAAAAAATAATATTAAGGCACCGAATACTGCTCTCGATTCTCACCGCCGTCTTCTTCGTCTCTGCCCTCTTCACAGACTTCAGACGCAACTCTGCCGACGGAATATATAGAACATTTGAGGTTAGCTAGAGAGAGAGAGAGAGAGAGATCGAGAGAAAGAGAGGAGAGAGAGAGAGAGAGAGAGAAGGACCACAAAGAGAAATTGGGTGAGAGTGAGGAGACAGAGAGGATGTGGTGAAGAGAAAAAAGAGAGACAGAGAGATGAGGAAGAAAATAGGAAGAGAGGGAGAGAGATAGTGAGAGGAGGGAGGGAGAAGAGATACAAGTCAGATGAAGAGGCGGACAACTCTTTTTTTTTTGCAATTCATCCCACCTTATAGCGGGCAGGGCAATGAATGGGAATTAATATATGTTGTGGGATAATGTGTAAACCACCGGTGTGAACGTAATGATGCTAATTGCAGAAAAAAATTCTTATTTGTATTTAGACCACAGTTTATAGAGAGAGAGGAGAGAGAGAGATAGAGATGATGGTGAGAAGGGCGGCAACGAGAATTTGTATGAGAGAAAGTTTTTTGGAATGCGAGAGAGAGAGAGAATAAATATACAGGCAAAATATATACTTTCTTTAGACACTGCCACAAAATCGGCAAGGAACTTCTGCGAGAGTGGGAGGACTTGGAGGAGCTCTTTCCGCATAGCAAGGCACTCTCGGCTTTTCCTGGCGTGGAGAAGGTTTGTGAAGGAAGATGATGGGAACTGATATATTATGAAGAATATCAATATTAATATAAGTATCAAGGAGAGATAGAGAGAGTGAGTGAGAGAGATCATGTTCTTGAATGCAGGAAGATTGTGCGAAATGTTATATTTGGAATATAAATTAATATTAATGGAAATGTCAAGGAGCAAGAGTATTTAGTGTAATTTTTTTTTACCGTACTTGAAATTGAAATCTCGGTGTGACAGCAGAATTATATTAAGAAAAAAATATCACGAAAAAAATTTAGAAATATTATTGTCGAACTTTTCTTTCAAGGTCGAAGGACGGGTAAAGGCGTTGACTGCATTCATGAACACTCTCGAAGACATGACGTATAAGATCGAATGCCTGGGCTCCAAGTTTGGAGTGGGCGTGGTCAGGAACCGGACTTCATGGAAGCTTCTGGATGAGTGTAAAGAATTCCCGACCTATGAAGAGGTTCTACTGAGGATTAAGCTCCATATAAGAAATATAATTGTGAAGAAATTGCTACTTTGAAAATAAACGGTTTAAACTGTAATCTAGCAATACCTTAAAAAAAAATAACCACGAAATTTAGAAACCATCGCATTTAAACCATGCTGATACGCATGAAATGATTGTAAATTTAATTAATATGTGAGCAATAATTTAATGTCAACTGTCTTTCAGATGAGCACTGTTATTGCTGACTTTGTCAACGAAAGCCTCGTTGTAAAAGGAATGCGAAAGGTTTGATTGGTTTTTTTTTCTCTCTAATCTTCGTGATTGAACAGTTGTAAAGATAATATCGAGCAGTACAAATACTCAAGATTTCATGAATTAAACATATTTCTTAACACAGTTGCAGATCGAGTCTTCCTAGGAGTTGCCTTGATAAATGCCTTTGATTTATATATTTTAGTAATCTATGATTCTACCATACCTTTCAATTGATGTGCTTCCCAAATACTTTAAATTTATTTATTTATATTTATTTTAATATTCTATGATTTTAATACCGTAACATTTTCAGTCGCTTAATCGCGTCGCAGCCCTGACTGATGTAACTCTCCTCAAGGCGGAGATTCTCCTCTTGCCACGTCCGCGCTCCTACGCCGAGGCAGTCACTCCAGCGGTTACATTGACCACCAGGCATGCTCCAGTGGTTAGTCGGTTAAAGTGAGCTTAACAACTACGGTAACCCTTAGGAAAATCAAGACGAGAGACCCATATGCGGTAGGTTTTCCGGTAGATTAGTACGAAAAACGAAAATTAAACCGTAATCTATTAGAATTTTCCTGACCATTGTAGCCTCAACTCTCTTTCTCTCCCTCTCTCTCTAAATCACATGCTCTCTCACCGTCGTGTCAGGCAAAATGGCGCGAATTCAAACGTGAGTTCTACGCTCTCGTTCAATTTGGCGCACCTTTCAGCGTGCCCGCTACGAGGAAGCAGCTCGCTGGGGCGTGGCGAGTGCGGAGTGTCAGGCAATGGCAGTGCCCACCCTGTGGCCAGTCTACTTTCTCGTCGAGAGGATACGACTACAACTGATTGAGGAGTGGCTCAGAGTGCGCGCGGAGACTATGGTCATGTTTTTATTTTTTTTAAATTTTTTTTTATAATTAGTTATGATAAAATAGTAATTTATGCCTATTATTGTTATTTTTTTCTGAATAATTAAATACAGATTACTATATTAATTCTTCAATAATTGAATATTCTGTTAATATTCATCTAGAAATGGGCTGTCTACTTCTTTTTAATGTTTAAGGAAAGAGCAAGACATAGGTTTTTGAAAACGGCATAAGTAACGCCGAATAGAAGTTGTTAATTACAAATTGAAATTAACTAAAAAAAAAAAGTCATTGCTAGAATACCTACGGTGATGTCCTTACGCTCTCCGCATTGATCACGGACAGCCGAGACTGTCTGACCGAAGCGGTACGAGCGCGAGCAGAGTTCCTCGCTGCACTGCGGTATTTGAATTTTAAATTTTCGCGCCATTAACAAATAAATATACATTATTTTACATATTTGAGACATTTTACACGATTAATTTATTTTATCATAATAAAAGCCAAAAAGAAAAGGATGAAAGATAAATCGATTAATTTATCAATTTCTTCAGAGTGACAAAGCCTGCCTTCCAGCCCGACTGCTCAACATTCGACGAATACGTACTTAAAGTGTTTGAGGTAATAGTAATGACAATAATACTTTTTGTCTAATAAAACATGTAAACCTAAAGTAGATATTGGGTATTTAATTTAAAAAAAGGTATTTAATTTCGGAATATTTCTTACTTTGATCATAGTCTTTTCTTTTTTCAGAAGTACGTACATAATATTCGAGAATGGGCCGACAAGCATTCGAGCGAGAAGGAGGTAGATGCGTTTACTTTCCGTCTAATTAAATTTTTTAAAATAAATTTTTTAGTAATACGAAAACTGTTTATTTTATCAAAGCGTTTGCTCGATATTATGAAATTAGTATGAGAAAAAGAGAAAGGCGACAATTCAAACTCTATTAAATAGAAAAAAATGTTTTTTTTTTTTGTTTTTTGTTTTTGCAGTATCAATTCACTTTTGCAATGGAAAGTATAATGACAGAAAGAAATAGAAAATGGCGCGAATTCAAATGCGTATTAATGAAGGTGACCACCGAACTCTTCAACCGTCTCGAGCAGGAGTGGCAGACGGCGCGAGATATTGCACTCGCCATTCCATCAGCGTCCATCAAGCTCGCCGAGACTTTGCCGTATGTTCTATCTCTCTCTCTCTCTCTCTCTCTCTCTCTCTCTCTTTCTTTCTTTCTTTCTATCCTCGCTCTCTTCTCTCCTCCACAGAGAGAGAGAGAGAGAGACAAAGTTTGGAACACTGTTTTGTGTGCTATCCAAAATATTTCTTTCTCTCTCTCCTCTCTCTCCCTCTTTCTCTCTCTCCTCTCTCTCCCTCTTTCTCTCTCTTTCTCTCTCTCTCTCCTATCGCTCTCTCTTTCCTCTCTCTCACTCTCGCGCTGTCTCTCTCTCTCTCCTCACTCTTGCAGCCGAATCTGCCGCGACTTGCTAGCCCGCTCAGTGGTCGAGGAATGGCATCGCGAGGCAGCGTCCATAGACACGATGGAAGCTACTTACGATCTCATTCCCGACGAAGGAATCGACTTTGAAATGTACGAATGGGGGTTAATGTTGAGGAGAGCATGTTCGAGGTTTGACTGTCATTATTATGTATCAAAATTTAGATATTAATACATAAATTATTTTAGGGGAGAAGCATCAATGCTAAACTCGTTCCGCAGCTACCAAAGTCTTCTGCGGAAAGTGAAGGATCGAACTGCGCGAATCTTCGCACTTATCAAGTTAGAAGGAGAGAGAGAGAGATGTGGGAAAAGAAAGAGTGGAGAACGAGTGAGAGAGAACAGAAAAGAGAAGAGAGCGAGAGTGGAAGAGAGAGAGAGAGAGAGAGAATAAAATGAGAGGTGTGGTAGGGGTGAGCAGGGAAGAGAGATGGAGAAAGGTGATGAGAATGTAGGAGCGAACTATGGAGGGAATGAGTAATAGAGAGAAAAATACCAGGCGTTTTTCTTGTGATGAGTCAAGTGAAAAACTTTTCACTTTCGCCAGGAAGACGAGTAAGTATTGGCAAAAGAACAGAGCCCATCTTATTGATGGCTCTTTCTGTTATATATAACGTTTCTAGTTAGAAGAGGGGAGTGGTTCATGGCAGTACATTTTATCACTGACCAACCTAATGTGTTTTAGTTTTCATTAGTGTTCTTCTTTTCTAAGGCAACTTATCGACATGACTCAGAATGCCGTGAGCTTCAGTATTGAAGGATCGCTGGAGCTGCTCTCGAGTGAGCTCTACGAATTTGTCATGGTTAGGCGAGATTAATTTTTTGCTTGCTGAAGATTTATTTTGTTGGTTGGTACAATATAATTTCTTATGGAATTTTCAATTTTACGAGCGGGAGGAGGAGGATGATTGGATTAGTAGAGCTCACTTTAACCGTATCTCTCTTTTAAATAGATATATGGTAATTTGCGTGTCCCGGAAAGCAAGATTAGTAGGAAGGAGTAAAATGGCATTTGAACTTTAAAAATAATTTTTTTTTTTGGTAGATTCAAAATAAGGGTGAGTCTGTCTGTGAAATAGAATGGAGACTTTCTAATCCTGATTCTGCCTTCACAGGTTGACTACCCGGAATCCTGTCTCTCCTCTCTTTCCCTCTCTCTCTCTCTCTCTCTCTGTCTCTCTCTCTCTCTTTCTCTTTCTCTCTCTCTCTCTCTCTCTCTCTCTCTCTGATTCAAATTCCACAGGTTGACTACCCCGAATCCTCGTCGGCGCCCTTCGCCGTCCTCCTCGACGCGGTGGCCGTGGACGCTGGAGAAGCTGAGCAGCTGCTGCGAGCATTCAGCGAAGGCCGCCGGGTTACGGCCCCAAGTGGCGCCGGCCGGCCTGGCGGCAGGGACAACCCACCGAGCGAAGAGGAACAGGAGGCAGCGGCTGCCATGAAGATCATTGAGAAAGGTTGGGTATTATTGGAAAAGGAAAAGTGGACGGATGGGTGGAGTCTATTACTATCTCTCTCTGTCTCTCTCTCTCTCTTCTCATTCTCTCTATTTCTTTCTCTCCATCCCTCTTCTCTCTCTCTCTCTCTCTCTCTGTCTCTCTCTCTCTCTCTTCTCATTCTCTCTATTTCTTTCTCTCCATCCCTCTTCTCTCTCTCTCTCTCTCTCTCTCTCTTTCTCTCTTCTCTCTCTCTCTTATTCAGCCATGACCGCCGTGTGCGGCGTGTCCCCAGCCATGCCTCAGTGCAACCATCGCCGTGTCATCGTCACTCCCCGACTGCCCTTCTGGCATGGACGGTCGATTCCGGTGAACCTCCCGCTTGAAGACATGCTCCATCATGTGCCGTTTGTAAGCATAATTTTTTTTTATATATTTAGATATTTATAATATTATTATGCCATTTTTCTCCATATTTTATATACACTTCAGTCTAGAGATCTCCTTATTATTCATATTGTTATAATAATAATATTTTTATCGTTATATTACTTAAAAATTCTTGTGAGTAAGGGAATAAATATTATGTCCATAAAATGAAGAAAAAAAATTGTAAATAGGTAATAAAAATAGTAAATAAAATAGATAGATAATTTTTTTCAATATAAAATAGAGAAATGATAAAAATAATAAATAAACCGGATAAATAATAAAAGTAATAAATAATTGCAGACCGCCAGCCAAGTACTGATCGGCAATCTCCGCTGCTGTCCGCATCATCCGCTGCCGAAACATATTAGCAGACTACTCGGCAATCCAGTGCACTGCTCATCGCATAAGCTACTCACGGACACTCGCACTGACTTTGCGGTGAGAGAGAAAGAGAGAGAGAATGAAAGAGAGAGAGAGAGACATACAGCGTGTCAGAGATAGAGGTAGGCAGAGAGAGAGAGAGAGAGAAAGAGAGAGAGAGAGAGAGAGAGAGACATACAGCGTGTCAAAGATAGAGGTAGGCAGAGAGAGAGAGAGAAAGAGAGAGAGAGAGAGAACGAAAGAAGATCTCTCTCCTTTTTATTTTATCTAAATATCTAAATGTAAGCAGAAAAAAGTCCTATTCTTCTTTCAGCATCATTACGATGACACCCGTGGTTTCCAGATTAGCAAATATCATTCCTGCTCCATGGAAGAAAAGGGTGGATGAATGCCACCGAAAAGTGGGGTGGGGTAAACCCAAAAAGTGCTCGAAAATCTGGGTGGGGTAGTCAAAATGCACAGATCTTACCTGAAGATATAAAGTACCGGAAGATAGTAAGGAGATTGTGTCTATCTTAACTCCTTCTTTGAGAAAAAAAAATTGATTTTAAGCATTTTAAAGCCCTTTTTCCCCGCTGTACAGGTCTTGCAAATATAAAACTCTTTCAAAAAATAAAACTGGGGTTAATCTGACCGGTCAAAAACCAAAGTGGGGTGATGCTCCTCTGGTTTTTCCGAATGAGCCTAATTAGGCTGGAGTTGAAACTCAAGCCTAATTCGAATGATTTCCTACCTAGTGTAGGTTCTTTCTAGCCTAAACATTTTTGGTGAGAAACTACAGTAAGCATATGAAGCGGGTGAGGTCGAGAAATTCGAATTTTGTGCTCAGAGAAATAAAGCGCAGCAACCATGCCCAGTTGTTGTTTCTTGTTTAAGTCATGATGTTCTTTTATAACTAGAACTATTTTTCATTATGTCAGATGGAACGACGATACAACAGCGAGAATCGTCGCCGGAATCTTGTGAGAGATGCGATCAGCCGTGCAGAAGCCCTTTTTTTCGAATCCAGTCGTGCTTCGAAGAGGAAGATAGCGGATGGATTAGAAGAAGAAGAAGAAGTGGATGTCGTATACTCGGAACATGAAGAGTGGAGCAACGACGAGGATTTGGCGGATGAGCAAGGGCCTTCAGAAGATGCTTGTGTTATTTTATTTGTTTCTTATTTCTTCATTTCTATCGTTCATTTTCGCCATTTTTTTATACTTTTTTAAATGGCTATTATTGTATTGTGCTTACTTTTTTACGCAATGCTTTTCATTCAGTTACTTCCACTATCCGTCTCGCGGACACGCCATCTGAAGTCTTAGGGCAACTGCAACATCTCATCGACAGCGCTTTCAGCAAATCCAGTCAGTTTGGTGTATAATCATTCGAGAATGCATCGGATGTACAGTAATGTAATTTGTGTTGTATGGTCAGGCTTGAAGTTGTACTTTTCCTGCCACTCTACTCCACACGAAGCGTTTATGAGAACGTTTCTTAATAATAGAGCACACCTCGCGCACACTCTAATTATTTGTGCTCGATGTGCTCTTGACATTCCGAGGTTTGCGTTCATAGTCCTTCATTTAAATTAGCATAGCTATTTTTTCCCCAGATGTTCATGAATTGACGGCCCGGCAAAGTCAACTGTTACGCTGGCAGATATCCCTCAAATAGTGAATCGACTTTTGAGCGCACACTATTCCCACATTAGCCATCTCCACGACGCTATTGCGTCGGGTTCCATTCTGAGTACTCCGCTCTCTTGGCCATACTTTCAGCAAAGAGTGAAAAGTACAGGCAGTACTGTTCAACCATTGAGTTTTGTCTCAAGTTGGGATGGCGTAAAACTGAAAGGGCACTCAAGGTTAGATAGTGTGTTCATGCATAGTATATTAGTTGCGAATTATTTAAATTTAGACAAAAATGTTGGCCTCTGGGACTCATGTCGCTAGACTTGGATGATGGTCACCGCGCTAGGGAGGGATCAGTTGCCTTGGCTGCCATTTACTTCGGCGACATTGAACCATCCACAGCAGTCCACGATAGGCTGCTTCGATACGTTGTAAACGAGCTCGAAGGGTATCGGTTTTGGAATGGAATCGAAATTGACTCCAAAGTTGTAACAGCTGCTTGTGATGACCCGGTAAAACCAACATATCTTGAAATAAGTTTAGTAAATGGATAACCTAGGCGCGACGTAAGATCTCCCCCATTCACGCAAGCGCCATCTCGGCGAAACTCCACTTTCCAGTGGAAGGTACGAGCGACAAGTGAATTATAAGATGGTTGGGGTCAACTGTTTAGCCAATGTACAAGTTTGTTTGTTTCTAGCGTCGAGAACCTGATGAAGACGATGAAGAAGTACTCATTGAAAATGACACTAGTGATGTGCTTCTGCCTCGCGGGTCGGGCTTCGATTCTGACGGCGAAGGAGAGAATGGCAACTTCGAAAACGTCCATTCTAGACAGGCGTGCCAGTTTCTTTCTTATTATTTGTCCTTATTATTATTTGTTGTTATTTGTTTTCTTTCTTATAATGGATGTATCTTACTCTCAGACGAAGACATCCAAATCTGATGGAATCTTCGGAGACGGTATGTTGTCGCCTACGAAGATTGGAGATTACTTCGTTCAACTCGGCAAAAATCGAGAGGATATCGCCCGTGGCCAGGTTGTACATGGAATATATAGTTATGAATAGTTTAAGATCTAATTTCCCTTTCTAGGAGCTGTTCAAGTCAGCAGCACGAGATTTGAAGGGCGTTTCCATTGACACTCTGTGCGAGCTCGCAAGGAACGCATCTGACAATGAGGATATGTACCCTCTCTACATATCGATGATCGGAACCCTGAAGATTGTCAGTCTATTAAAATATTACTGGGACACTTTTATTTATGTTATTTCATTTCGTAGATGGAGCTGGAAAAGGAGCGTAGAGTCTTCAAAGATAGCAAGGGTCCCGTCGAGAAGGTTTGTAGATGTAGGCAACAGGGGATTTGGTTGTAAAAAGTACTTATTCTCAGGAGAATCTGAAGGTAACGTTCAAGCGAACTGAAGCGCGCGACCTTCCCAACTTGTCGTCCCTTCTATTTGCTCCACTCTCAGGCGGTTTGAATAGATTTTTACTCATAATTAAAAAAAGGGCTAGATGCCGCCTTATTGCCTGTTTAGGCAACGGAGACATTCGCGACATATTGGACTCCTGCAGTTCCATGACTAATTCGCTCAGACTGGTCGTCAAGCATGTTGCTCTTCATTCTATCGAGGAGGTTCGGTTCAATCCTGCCCTCACTTGTATTATTTCATTGTTTAAATAACGAAATTTCAAAAATGTTAATTTTTTCTGTGAGCTAAGTTCCTGCCGCTGAGTCATCGTCACCTCTACACTATCGCAAACAAGCCCCAGCGCGGACTGACTGCGATCCCTTCGAAGGTCCTCAACGCGTTTGTCGGTGTGTTAATTTTAGTCTACTTAAAACAGTGTATGTTAGTCTAGAAGTCATTTTCCACATCAGACGCATTCCTCATGGTCATCGTGTTCCCCGGCCGCACTGATCTGAACAAGAAGGATATTGAGGAATCTGTCTGCACTCTCTGGTCACACTATTGGACCTATGCAACGTTAGCCGTTAAAAATTTTCATTTCTCAACACATCTATCTCTCTTTCTCTTTTATTCAGAACGAAGGCAAGATCTGATCTCCAGAAGAGCCGCTCTGCAGCCACCGGTAACGGTATGGACATCAATGAAGAGGGCCAGTAAAGTCAGCCAAAGTGCCCTTCTTTGTCCCACTCCTACCTTATTATTTTTCTTAAAATCTGTTATAAACCGGTGCTAGCATATGCAATTCCTACTTATGAACCGGTGCTAGCATGTCCTTTCCAATTTTTAATCAATTTATTTCCTCATTCCCAAATACTCTTAAATTTCTCACTCTGTTATGAACCGGTGCTTAGGAGTTTTGCAATTCTTTATTCGTTGTAATGCATAATTTAACGATTTATGCTTGTTAATGTACGTTTTAAGGCAACAGATAAAGTTTGCGAAGTGTGCCTAATTAGGCTTAAAGTGAGTCATAATTATGAGGATTCAAAGCCTAATTATAATATCGTCGAGCCTAATTAGTGACCAGTAGGTTCTAAGATCGCTCCGATTAGGTTCGATTTCAACCTAATAAGGGTCATTCTGAAAAACCAGAGTCTACCCTTTTCTTCCCTGTCCTGCTCACTTTCATGTTCGATAGAGTAGTTTTGGACGGTGGATACTATCTATATTAAAAAAAGAAAAGATCTCTCTTTCTCTTTTCTCTCTTTTTCTCGTTCGTTCACTCTTTCTCCTCTCTCTCTCTCTCTCTCTCTCTCTCTCTCTCCTCTCCTCTTAACCATAAGACTGCTTGATTGCAGACCGAACTGCTTGAACTGTGCTCGAGTGTGAAGGAGCTCGTGCTGAAGCTGCTCCGTGGCCACTCCTTCTCCGACCTCGGCAGCAAGAGCGAGAGGAACTCGCTGAGATTCACAGCCATGTGTGCATTCAATCTCTGCATGCAGGTAGTGCAAATAGTAAATTGTGTTTTTGTCAAAAAAGTAAATTGATCAAATATATAGATAACATCTCTTTCTATGTTTATCTCTTTCTTTCTCGTTGCTGTTCTATCTCTCGCTATCTTTCTCCTTTTTACCTTCTCTCTTACTCTTTCTCTCTCCTCTTTCGCTGTCTCTCTCTCTCCTTCTTTCTCTCTCTCTCTCTCTCTCTCTCTCTCTCTCTCTCTCTCTTCTATCCCTCTCTCTTTCCTTCTCGCTCATTCTCTCTCTCTGTGTTAATGTCTCTCTCACTCTCTAAGATGTACCGAGACGTCAGTCGTATGCTAATGAACGATGACCAGCGACTAGACTACGCCCTTCAGTCGATCGATCTCATGCACGAGTGGCGCAAGCTTCTGGAGGTTTACTATTTATTCTTTACTATATTGCAAATTTTATGTTTATTATTATATATATAAGTTTTTTTTTCCAAATATTATAATTACTTTATTTAAATAATATACGTCCTAAAGAATTCAAACAGGGTGTTAACTCCTTGTTCGTGTGGGGAGATTCCATCAAGGCCACTATAAATTATGATGTATTGTTTCTTCCTTTATTATCAATACAAGATTTAAATAGAGGTCACGATCTACACATAAAAATCATCTGATAATATAAATTTTTATAAATTTAATTTTATAAATTTAATTTAAATTGTATTCATTTAATTTAATTTAATACCATTCCAGGACTCGCATCCTCACCGCTCGTCGAAGGGCATACCAGACTGGGCGAGTGATGGTCTCCAGTTCATAGAAGTGCTCGCGTTGCCGATTCATACGAAGCTACTGCCGGATGACAGATACAAGGTATTTATATATTAAAAGATATTATTTTTAAAATAATATTTTAGTAGTTGATGCTTGTTAATACATTTTTTTTTCTTATAAAAAGTTAATACTGCCAGGTATGCTTCCTAAGTTATATAATTCTACTTTAAAATGCGTCTCGATTTATTTGCAGAACTAAGCCAATGTTCACATTTTCAGGCGTTCGAAGAAGACCTCCTTGCGTGCAAAGAGCTCATAATTGGACAGGAAGATGTTGTAAGTTTTTTTATTCGCTTAAGAAGAGTGGATATTTTTTATAAGTTATTTTCTTGTTCTGGAAACTTAGCATTCATATGATTTTTCTTTATTTTTTATTTTTTGGCAAATGGTAAAGAAGATATTTGGAATCGCTGTCCTAGTAAATCATTTTAATAGAACTGGGTTTTTCTTTGAAGTAAATTACCAGATAGCTTAGTTTCTTCGCTTGCTCGATTACTATGAATCTCGAGTGAAAATCAAAATAATCTATCAACGATTTATCAGCTACCAATAGCAATGATAATAATAATAGATATTTATTCGATAAATAATATTCAAAGTACAAGTCGATATGTCTCCTCATCATCAGCCCGCCCGCTGTGGTTGCTCGTCCGGCGGCAGCGTGAGCAGTGGAGTGTCAGCCGGCACTCGCTCCCCCCTCCTGACACCGAGGACACCCGTGAGAAAGCACTCCGTTGCCACGCTCTCATCCTCCACGCCGACGTCACCGCTTAGTGATGATGGTGAGGGATTAGAGGGACCTCTTGATGGGGTTGTAGAGATTTCGGGGAGAGGCTAATTGCAAGATCTCTCTTTCTCTCTCCCTCTCTCTCTCTCTCTCTTTCTCTCTCTCTCTTTTCTGTCTCTCACTCTGTCTCCATCTGTCTCCATTTAGCTCTCTCTCTCTCTCTCTATCGCTTTCTCTTTATCGCTTCATCTATCTCTCTTTTTTCTTGAAAGTAGCCAATGAGATGAGTTGGTATTGAAAAACTATACTTAAAAAGCGAGTTCATCTAATCTCAGGACTCACCGTCTGCCATAGATCACCGCATGAACGCTTCGCAGCGGCTGCCAGGCGGGCGGACATGGAGCTAGACAGGAGAATTGCGGTCAGTAAAATAACCCTCCTTTTATACTCCACGAAAAAATTTTTTGTGCTATGATTACTTATCGAGGCACAGAGCCTGGGAAAAAAAACAAGAGTTATGAGAGAGAAGAGAGAGAGAGAGAAGAAAGAAAGAGAGAGAGAGAAGAGAGAGAGAGAGAGAGAAAGCGAGAGGACAGAGGTTATCCTGTATGTGGGTGTGTAGAAACATGACCTGTAATGAGTGATCAAGACTACTGTAGTCAGTCTAGATAATGTATATCATATGGATTGACAGATGACAACACCACTTGGCAAGGCGTGCGAGAAGAAGCGAGACGAGCTGCGCGTCCACAACTTTGTCGTCCCGAAGAAGAAGGTCAGCTTCGGATGGAGGATGCTCGAGAAGATTGGTGAGGATGGCACTTGGCTCTATCTTTCTTTCCTTTCGGGCTCCGATCTCTCTCTCTGTATCTCTCCTCTCTCTCTCTCGCTTTCACTCTCTCTCTCTCTCGCTTTCTCTCTCTCTCTCTCTCCTTCTCTCTTCTTCCCTTCCTCTCTCTTTCTTTCTCTCTCTCTCTCTCTTTTTTTCTTTCTCTGTCTTTTTCTTTCTCTCTTTCTTTCTCTCTCTCTTTCTCTTTCTCTCGCTCTCTCTCTCTTTCTCTCTCTTTCACTTTTTTTTCTCGCTCTATCTCTCTCCTTTTCTCTCTCTCTCTTTCTCTCTCTCGCTCTCAATTTGATTCTCTCTCTCTCTCTCTCTCTCTCTCTCTCTCTTTCTCTCTCTTTCTCTCGCTGTCTCCCCCTCTATCTCTGGCTCTCTCTCTATCTCTCTCGTTGCCTCTTACTCTATCATTCTCTCTATATTCAGGCTACTTTCTTTTCCACTTCCAGGCGAGGGCGCTTTCGGTGTGGTGTACAAGGCCGTGCGCATCGACCACAGTGGTCTTATTGCGGTTAAAAAGGTCGGTGAAATTTACGGATAGATAAATAAATAAATAAAATTTTAATTTTAATTGTAACCCTTATCTCCATCCCGCCTTCACTCTGTCTCGCTTTATCTCTCTCTCTCTCTCCTTCTCTCTCTCTCTCGTACTCTCTCTTTCCTCTAGCTTTTTCCTCTCTCTCTCTCTCCTTCTCCTTTCGACAGGTGCTGGCCAAAGTGGTGCTTGAAGTGCTGCAGAACGAAGTTGGGACGCTTCGCACGCTGATCCACCCGAACATTGTTCGATACTACGGAGTCGAAGTCTTTGATGTTAGTCGGTTTTGTCTGAACCTGCTATCCTTTCTCTCTTTCGTTCTCTCTGCCTCTGCCTCTCTCGCTCTCTGTCTCACTCTTTCTCTCTCTCTCTCTTTCTCTGCGTGTCTTTTTCTCTTTTTTTCTTTCTCTTCTCTCTGCTCTCTCCCTTTCTCTCTGTTCTCTCTCTCTCTCTGTTCTCTCTCTCTCTCTCTCTTTCTCTTTCTCTCTTTCATCCTCTCTCATCTCTCTCTCTTTCTCTCTCTCTCTCTCTCTCTCTCTCTCTCTCAGAACGAAGTGCTGATCCTGATGGAGTTCTGCCCGGACGGCACACTCGAGAGCATCTGCCGCGAGCGAATG
The DNA here is from genome assembly GCA_945643635.1 of Allodiplogaster sudhausi. Taxonomy (NCBI): domain Eukaryota; kingdom Metazoa; phylum Nematoda; class Chromadorea; order Rhabditida; family Diplogasteridae; genus Allodiplogaster; species Allodiplogaster sudhausi. The sequence continues at coordinate 2,580,209 of CALZFC010000010.1, forward strand.
GACCAGAAGCCGGCCCGTCTCTGCACCAAGGCACTCCTTCATGCTGTCGCATACATCCACACGCACGGGGTAAGTGGGAGAGGAGAGAGTGAGGAGGGAGAGAGAGAGAGAGAAAGAGAGAGTGAGAGAGAGGTAGAGGGAGAGAGAGAAAGACAGGATGAGGATGATAGAGAGAGATAGGGTATTAGAGAGAGAGGGTGATAGAGAGCGAGGGAGAAGTAGCTTGCATTTTTTATATAAGCGCGACCGCCGTCGTCTTTACGAGCCATGCAGTGCTGCTTAATAGATATATGTTGCGTAGGCTCATGTGTAAACCACCGGTGTGGTAGTAATGATTCTTATAAAAGAAAAAAATAAGTTATTTTTCTGCTTAGATTTAAACGTAATAAAAGAAAGTTTTACGGTAGCCTCTCCAAAGAGATTAATAATGTATTATAAAAATCAAATAAATCATAGTTTTTTCGCCCACAGATAGTTCATCGCGACCTGAAGCCCGCCAATATCTTCCTCGACCGTCAGCACGTCCTTAAGCTGGGCGATTTCGGGTGCGCCTACCGTCTCCGAGAGGAGCAGACAGCGCACGGCGAATTGAGAAAGCTCGTCGGCACGCCAAACTACATGGCACCCGAGGTGATACTATTGATAGCTTCCGAAGGTACTGTAGGGGTACACTATAAATAACAATCCGCTGTAGGGGCATTGTAAATCATGCATAGGTTTTTTTAAGGAGATTTAAAAGTACATTGGGATTTGTAAAAGCGACTGAGCATGATCTCCTGATAGTGACTGTATAATAAATGATAGATATATTATTGACCAGATCGATCCTTTAATGACAATGCTATTTCACAGGCTCTACTCTACCTTCTTTAGAGAGAATAAGCGTACTTGGGCAGAAATTAATTGTAAATAAATATATGGAGAAATAAAAAATTTGGTCAATTAATTCATTGAAAATTGTTGGACTACAAATAATGAGATAAATTTTTTCACTGACAGTGTATATAAATCAATAAATAACGAGATCATTAATCCACTGAAAAAAATGAATAAATATTGTAGATAATGACATACGGCGGTGGCTCGAACGGCGATTACACGGGCTATGGACGTGCCGTGGACATCTGGAGCGTGGGCTGCGTCGTACTGCAGATGGTTATTGTTTTTTTTTTAAATTTTTTTTTCAATATTTTAAATCGAAGAAAATAATTTACATTTTTTAAAAATTAGTTTGTAGCACACTTTTTATTTATCGGTATTGCTGTTGTCTAAAATTTTTTCTTTTAAGAAAACAGTTACTTTTAAAAGGTTTTCTATGACCAAAATATAACTTTTTTTTCCAGTTAACTGGTCGAATTCCGTGGTTTGGCCTCACCGACTACCAGATTATCCTCAAGGTACGCGTTTATGAATAGCAATTTTTTGCGCTGGAGATAAATTCCACTTTCTCTGTCTTACGGTCTCTCCCTCTCTCTCTCTTGCTCGCTCCCTCTCTCTTCCTCTCTCTCCACTCTCCATCTTCCTCTCTCTTTCTCTCTATTCTGTCACTCTCTCTCTCTCTCTTTCTATCACTTTATTTCTCTCCACTCTCTATTCTTACACTCTCTCGCTTTCTCTCTCTTTATCTCTCTCCATCTTCCTCTCTCTTTCTCTCTATTCTGTCACTCTCTCTCTCTCTTTCTATCACTTTATTTCTCTCTCCACTCTCTATTCTTACACTCTCTCGCTTTCTCTCTCTTTATCTCTCTCCATCTTCCTCTCTCTTTCTCTCTATTCTGTCACTCTCTCTCTCTCTCTTTCTATCACTTTATTTCTCTCCACTCTCTATTCTTACACTCTCTCGCTTTCTCTCTCTTTATCTCTCTCCATCTTCCTCTCTCTTTCTCTCTATTCTGTCACTCTCTCTCTCTCTTTCTATCACTTTATTTCTCTCTCCACTCTCTATTCTTACACTCTCTCGCTTTCTCTCTCTTTATCTCTCTCCATCTTCCTCTCTCTTTCTCTCTATTCTGTCACTCTCTCTCTCTCTTTCTATCACTTTATTTCTCTCTCCACTCTCTATTCTTACACTCTCTCGCTTTCTCTCTCTTTATCTCTCTCCATCTTCCTCTCTCTTTCTCTCTATTCTGTCACTCTCTCTCTCTCTCTTTCTATCACTTTATTTCTCTCCACTCTCTATTCTTACACTCTCTCGCTTTCTCTCTCTTTATCTCTCTCCATCTTCCTCTCTCTTTCTCTCTATTCTGTCACTCTCTCTCTCTCTTTCTATCACTTTATTTCTCTCTCCACTCTCTATTCTTACACTCTCTCGCTTTCTCTCTCTTTATCTCTCTCCATCTTCCTCTCTCTTTCTCTCTATTCTGTCACTCTCTCTCTCTCTTTCTATCACTTTATTTCTCTCTCCACTCTCTATTCTTACACTCTCTCGCTTTCTCTCTCTTTATCTCTCTCCATCTTCCTCTCTCTTTCTCTCTATTCTGTCACTCTCTCTCTCTCTTTCTATCACTTTATTTCTCTCTCCACTCTCTATTCTTACACTCTCTCGCTTTCTCTCTCTTTATCTCTCTCCATCTTCCTCTCTCTTTCTCTCTATTCTGTCACTCTCTCTCTCTCTCTTTCTATCACTTTATTTCTCTCTCCACTCTCTATTCTTACACTCTCTCGCTTTCTCTCTCTTTATCTCTCTCCATCTTCCTCTCTCTCTCTCTCTCTCTCTCTCTCTCTCTCTCCTCTCTCTCTCTCTCTCTCTCTCTCTCTCTCTCTCTCTCCTCTCTCTCTCTCTCTCTCCTCTCTCTCTCTCTCTCTCCTCTCTCTCTCTCTCTCCCAGGTCGGCAGTGGTGGCCGTCCCGACGCGAATAGTCTGCTGGAGCCAATAGCGGCCGAGTTCCTCGAGGGCTGCTTCAAGTTCAGCCCCGATGACCGCGACTCTGCCTCGCAGCTGCTGCACCGGCCATTCGCTAATGTTGTGCTCCAGGTACGTCGGCGGGATATTTGAATTTTGAATTATAGAAATTGTGACACCACTTAAGTCTTGTTTATATTTTCATGTCACAATCAGGTATTACTAACTAATTTAAATAGTCATTTTTGAAGAGGTTAAATTAAGTAATTAACGTTATTAAAATACAGCTTAAGTAGATGTAATTTTACTGTGGTCCAACAATGTATTTCTCAAAAAGTTTCACATTTTGTTACGTTTGCATGAATGATTTACTATTGTGATAATATTAAAGTATTTTTGCACTAATCTTTTTTTCTTACTCTTCAGGCAGCCCCCGAAACTGTTGATAGCGGATTCGTTCGATGGAACAGAGTGGATTAGAACGGGAGGAGTAATTTAACTAGGCGAAAACATTTTGAGAGCTTCTTTTAGATACCCTTCTTTTTTGCATGCAATGTTTGGCTCCTTCTGAGATTAAAGGAGAGCCAAAATCTCGCATTTGAGTTCGCGCCTTTTTGCCTGAAACTGGGGGCGAGAGAGCATGTGATTTAGAGAGACGCGATTACGGTATATTACGGATGATCATGAGTTTTTTTTGCTGCGTTAAGCACAGCTAATTTTATTAATACAAATTTTTATTGCAAGCGTAGCTTGCAAAATACTGTAACATATTGATTAAAGAATTGTGATTAGTTAAGGTTGAAGGTTTCCTTTCATTTTCAACCAGTTCATTTTGTATAATTAGCGAACCAACGACGGGTTTCTCTACACTTGTGTCAATATTCTGTTACAGTTACCTTTTGTTTAATACAGAAATAATCTCGAATGAGAAATTGTAAAAATAGAAGATTTGTCGAAATGTCTTTGTTATTTTGCCATGCTTTGGATAAAATCTGTTCTTTTTTCAAGTAAGACTTATTCTTTGAAAGGCTCGGTTTTTTTCCGGAACAATGATACCTTTTTTATTATTTTAAATTAATCAGTATTGTTATTTTAAATTTTCTCTGACACTTTTAAATATTCTGTAATAGTTGATCATTGTTTTGAGCGATGATAATTTGGATGAAAACTAGATGAAATCTATTGATTGATATCATTTCAGAGATGTGTTTACTGATATTTTATTTTGTTTTCCCTTTGAGCTCAGTCAACTAGAAATGATTCTAGACGAATTCTGTTGATTGACTTTGATTCCCTTCCATTTGAGCTCCCTCTCATATGATGGAAGTGTGTGCGGAATGTGTCTTCTGGGCACTTCTTGGCATACAGTGGATCATCCACATCTGGGACAGTTTTCTCATCTCCAGACAGCTATCGCTACATCGGAGGTTTCTCCCTCTCTCTCTCTCTTTCTCTCTCTCTCTTTCTCTCTCTCTCTTTCTCTCTCTCTCTTTCCTTCTCTCTCTTTCTCTCTCTCTCTCTCTGTCTCTTTCTATCTCCTCTGTCGTCTCTCCCTTTCGCCCTCTGTTTTCTTTCCCTTTCTCCCTATCTTCGTTCTCTCCCCTCCTTCTCTCCCCCTCTCATCTCTCACATGCTTCTGACATAACTAACTTCCGCCTTGATTTTCAATATTCCCAAGTTCATAACTTGACAAATAGATTTCTTCCAGAACCACCCAACGACCCAGCCAGCTCTCCGACCTCCTCTCCGAAGAGCAATTCACAAAGGCTCGCGCCTACTCCATTGACCGTCTCCAGTACCGCATCTTCCGCAACACAATTGATCTTATCATATCATCCGTGAGTATTTTTTATTGATATTATAGTCAATTTGTTACATTTTTTTAAATATATAAATTACATTATCTATTTGAATAAAAATGCTTAGCTTACATAAAATTCATAGAAGTTTCTTGTTTACTGATTTCAAAATTTAGTTTATCTTCGCAGTGGTAAAATACATAAAAGTTATTTTTAAAACCAATTTCAATAATGAATTAACTTTCGTCATCTTAAATATCACAATAGTCTTTTTTTTTCTAATTTCAAGAATAAATTTGCTTTCGCAATCGGAAATTTCACAAGTAGTTTTTTTAAACTAATTTTAATTAAAATTCTATTTTCATTATCATACGATTCAGATAATTGTTTTTACTATAAGTGATCAGAAAATCCACAGGCTCTCCTCGTCTCCGGTGGGCTGCCCTGGCTTTGGTACACGGCGGATTCAGTGGCGCCCTCAGCCACCACTGCCTTGTTCCTGGCCGGCTACTCTCTATTCTCTCTCATCACCGACTTCCCTCTCTCGTTCTACGAACACTTTGTGGTCGAGGAGAAACACGGCTTCAACAAGTATACAATCAAGTTCTACGTCTTGGATACGGTATGTTTTTTAAATGTATATTAATGTATTAATTTTCTTTATTATACATGAACTTGCAATTATTGATTTTCACTATTTATAGTATTACTATTATTATGTTTATTATTTAAGTTTTTATAACAGAAAGATTATTGGTTTCTTCTTGTTTCAGCTGAAGAAGTCGCTCGTTTCGTACGTGCTGATAACGCCGATCCTGCTGGGCGCGGTGTGGGTGGTGGAGAACACGGGCCCGTACTTCTTCGTCTTTCTCTGGCTCTTCGCCTCAGTCGTCATTCTGGCCATGCTCACGATCTACCCATCTTTCATTGCGCCCCTCTTCGACACGTACATTCCGCTGCCAGAGGGAGAGCTCAAGCAGGTTGGCGGGAGATTTGAATTTGAATTTGAATTTGAATTTGAATTTGAATTTTGGTCTAACAATAAATATATTTTTCATGACCAGTTTTGAAAGCTCTTCAATGAGTGGTGGGGTGTATTGATCGGCAATATTTCAGGCGATCGAAGCGCTTGCTGCCAGTGTTGACTACCCGCTAAAGAAGCTCTACGTCGTTGATGGTAGTTATTATAATTAATTATAATAATAAAAATTTAATTTTTTACTATTATTTTTATTCTTATTATTGAATTGTAATTTAATTTATTAGTATTATTTTTATTCTTATTATTGAATTGTAATTTAATTTATTACTATTATTATTCTTATTCTTATTATTGCTTAGAGTTCATGATTTGTTTTGCTTTTTTTTAAGTAACAAGAAGGAAATCACTTTTGAAAAAAATTGCTTTTAAATTTCCCGCCTGTTTCAGGTTCGAAGCGATCTGCACACAGCAATGCGTACATGTACGGTTTCTGGAAAAACAAGCGAATCGTCCTCTACGATACTCTACTGGGTGGCGAGGAAAGAGTCCAGGTAAGAGCGAGAGAGAGAGAGAGAGACGGGGAGAGAAAGAGACGGAGAGATAGAGAGAGAGAGAGAGATACGGAGAGATAGAGACAGAGAGGGGGGGGGGGTAGAGAGACGTTACAGTTAAATGAGCACGAAGTTCAACCGTAATCTATTTGAATTTTCCTGGCTATTATAGTCGCGTCTCTCGAAATCATATGCTCTCTCGCCGGTTGGATCAGGGAAAAGGGCGCGAATTCAAACCAGAGTTTTTGGCTCCTTTAAGGTGAAGCGAGCCCTTGCTGAGGCGGCCAATACTACGTTGGATGAGAGCGAGCGAGCAGAGGAAGAGAAGAAGATTCTCGAGGATGGCAAGGTAAGAAAGAGTAAAAAAAAGATATTTGGGTAATTAAATTATCAACTTGTCTTTTTTAAAGTTAATGAAGAGTATTAGATTTTAAGAGGATATTTCAGCAACTAAATGTATATGCCTTTTTTACAGGGAATGAAGGCGCCATTTTATTTCGAATGAAAGTTTCCTGGGAATGAAACTTTAAAAGGATTTATATCTAGTTGTCTATTTTACGGTCTTTGGACTCGATGCCAATTTTACGGTCCCCATTTTTCAGGGAATGAAAGTTTGAAGGGATTTATATCTACTTGCCTACTTTACGGTCTCTCTCTCATCTTGCCCATTTTACGGTCTTTCGACTTGCCCCCATTTTCAGGGAATGAAGAGGGAGGAAGTCGTGGCTGTTCTCGGGCACGAACTCGGCCACTGGGCAGAGTCTCACACTCTCTGCCAGCTGCTCATCTCCGAGCTGAACATTTTCTTCTTCTTCTACTGCTTCTCACTCTTCCAAGGATGGCCGCTACTTGGACAGGTTTTATTTTTTTCTTTTAATTATTATTTTCTGCATTATTAAGAAAAAAGTTTTATACAGTATCAAGCATTGCCTGGAGGTCAGTTGATAGGAAAATTAGATGGCTTTACTCAAGGTTCATTTAAAAGTGATATGGGAATATTTTAAGAGCAATAAATGGTTTGGATGCAATGATTTCTCATGAAGAAATTGTTTAAGAAAGAGAATGAAAATATTTAAAATGAATAACAAAGAATTCGAGTGTAAAAAACAAGTTAATAT
>CALZFC010000010.1:2595000-2607500 GCA_945643635.1 Allodiplogaster sudhausi
TTTGCTCGAGCAGCAAATCGATATTTTGTTTCAACTTTGATGAATAAATAGTATTTAGTTGCGGATGCATTGCACCGTGTTATTCCAAGAATCATTCTTCATCTCATGTCCTCTAGATTGCTTTCCCTTCTCTGTGCCGCTTTTTCTGTCTCTCTCCCTCTCTTTCTCTCTCTCCCTTTCTTTCTCTCTCTTTCTCCCTCTCTTTCTCTCCCTCTCTCTCTCTCCCTCTCCTTCTCTCTCTCTCCCTTTCTCTCTCTCTCCTTTCTATCTCTCTCCCTCTCTTACTCCCTCTCTTTCTTCCTCTCTTTCTCTCCTTTTCTCTATCTCTATCTCTCCCTCTCTTACTCTCTCCCTCTCTCTCTTTCCCTTTCTTTCTCTCTCTTTCTCCCTCTCTTTCTCTCCCTCTCTCTCTCTCTCTCCCTCTCGTTCTCTCTCTCTCTCTCTCTCCCTTTCTCTCTCTCCTTTCTCTCTCTCTCCCTCTCTTTCTCTCCTTCACTCTCTTTCTATTTCTCCCTCTCTTACTCTCTCCCTTTCTTTCTCTCTCTCCCCTTGTTCTCTCTCTCTCCCTCTCGTTCTCTCTCTCTCTCCCTTTCTCTCTATCCTTTCTCTCTCTCTCCCTCTCTTTCTCTCCTTCACTCTCTTTCTATTTCTCCCTCTCTTACTCTCTCCCTTTCTTTCTCTCTCTCCCCTTTTTCTCCCTCTCTCCCTCTCGTTCTCTCTCTCTCTCCCTTTCTCTCTATCCTTTCTCTCTCTCTCCCTCTCTTTCTCTCCTTCACTCTCTTTCTATTTCTCCCTCTCTTACTCTCTCCCTTTCTTTCTCTCTCTCCCCTTTTTCTCCCTCTCTCCCTCTCTCTCATCTCCAGAATGCCGGTCCCTACACCCGTGTCCTGATCGAGCCGGTCCTCGCGTGCTTCAACGACCCCGACCTGCAAGTGCGCTACTACGCATGCGAGGTTGGAGGGGCGAAATCGTGTACCGTAACCTACCGCGTGGTTTTATCTGATTATGAGAGGTTGTGAAAAAGCTCTAAGGTATTGATAAATAAGAAGACCATACTATTGAAGCTGGTTCAAATACATCGCTTCAAACAAATTTATTTTAGTGTGCTAATTTCATTCGTGAGTTAAAGAGGCTGTCCAGGAAGCTTAAAATCTATCGTGTCTTTCGACTTTTATGTTTGGTTTACGGTATAGTTTTTAAGTTCTCTCTCCTATAAAATACTAATTGAAAAGAATAAACAATACTTTCAAAGTATTACTTTGACTTCTCCAGTCTCTCTACAACGTCGTGAAGATTTGCAAAGTGTCCGCACTCGAGATGTTCGATCAGCTCTTTGACGTCTTGTGGAAGGTTATTATTTATTTATTTATTTTTAATTTTTTTTTTAAAATTAATTTTCTTTTTGTTTTGCACGTAGGATAAAAATAAATAATAATAAGTTTATTGATAAATTTCACAGCTCGCTGCCGACACGGACCAGAATGTTCGTAGTGGCGCTGAACTGCTCGATCGACTCCTCATGGTAAATGGATTAAAAAAAAATTAATTTAATAAAGAAAATAAAAGGAGAAGAATTTCTGAAGCTGGTGGCTATTCTAGAACTTTATTATATATAAAAAAGTGGAATTCTTTAACGATTTGGTCGGTCATCACGTTTCTTTTTAATTTTATTTTTTATAAATATATTGAATAAAAGAACTTGGTAATGTCGCTGATTTCTCAGGATATTGTCGTGTCTAAAGAAGATTTTGACATCGCCAATCTGATGTGCTTGATTCGCGAGCGCATTTACGTGCACACGAGCTCGAATCGCAGATTCGTTGTCTCTTGGGTCAGGCATCTATTTTTTATATATTTTTACTTTATTTAAATAGAAAGAAATAAATTAAAACTATTGTAGTTGTTAAATTGTCATGAAATCATGTATGATTAAATTTCGAATTGCGGCTACTGATTTAAAGTATTTTGTCTACTTTATTTTAAAAAAAAAAGAAGACTTTATATTGACATTTGTAGCTGAACACGATGCTAACGACACCGCGTTTCAACATTCTACCGTATCTGTCCGAGGTTTGGTGTTTAGACGTTTTTATTAAAGCTTTTGGGATAATCAATCATCTTGTACTTTGTTGTTTATTTTGGAAAAATAATACAGCAATTAATGAGGAATCCTCATTATTCAAGAAATTGCTGTTCGAAATTCAAACTTTTGATGTGCAGGTTCTCGATGGCCTCTTCAAAATGCTCGGCGACCAACATGACGGAGTGCGCAATGTGACGGACACTGTTCTTGGCCAGTTCTTGCTCGGAGTCAAGAAGAATCCCACCACGATTATTACGGTATTTTTTTCATTTAAGTATTTAGTAAAAAATATTTTAAAGACTTATTTGAAGGAAATTAATTTAATCATAGGAAAAAAGGGAAAAAAATTAAGCGCAATCTTGTAAAGGATGAATGGCCATAAAGAAGATTGGTTGTTTTCTTCCCCCGGGAGATACTTTATTACCCGCTTTAGGATCTGTGTATTCTGTATTTTTATTATATTTTATCTAATTATAAAATAAATTCACAGTGAATAAGTAAAAACAATAATAAGACAAAAAAAAAACTTCAGGAAGACCTCTCGCAAATCGTGAACGTCCTCGTCGTGCACGCGCACGTCAATGAGCCACCGCTTGCACGGAAGCTCGCGCTCATCTGGCTGGACGAGCTGTGCAGGTTGGAGGAGGAGTACTGTAGTGATTAGTCAGGTTTAGGGTTACTGTACAATTGGAATAGTACTGTAGAGATTAGTCAGGTTTAATTTAGGGTTACTCTAGAATTGTAGGAGTAGTGTAAAGAAGTTATGATGTTCGGTTTAGAGTTACTGTAGAATTGCAGAAGTACTATAGAGATTGGTCAAGTTTGGTTTAAGGTCACTGTAGAATTGGAGAAGTACTATAGAGATAGGTCAGGTTTAGTTTAGGGTTACTGTAGAGCTGGAGAAGTACTGTTGAGATTGGTCAGTTTAGTTTAGGGTTACTGTAGAGCTGGAGAAGTACTGTTGAGATTGGTCTGTTTAGTTTAGGGTTACTGTAGTATTGGAGGAGTACTGTAGAGATTGGTCTGGTTTAATTTAGGGTTACTGTAGAACTGGAGAATTACTATAGAGATTGGTCAGGCTTCGTTTAGGGGTTACTGTAGAATTGTAAGAGTACTGTAGAGGTTGGTCGGGTATAGCAAGGGTTACTCTAGAGTTATAGGAGTACGGTAAAGATTGGTTAGGTTTAGTTTAAGGTTATTGAAGAAGTGGAGGATTATTCTGACGATTTGTCAGGTTATTTCAGGGTTACTGTAAAATTGGAGGAGTACGGTAAAGATTTGTGAGGTTACTTAAGAGTTACTCTATATGTTGCCCGGTGTTCTCCTAATCGGTGTCCATACACACAAAGGGTTATATGATTGTCGCTTTATCCGCCATGCCGTCCGTTCAGTGGTAGAAAGAGAACCAGAAAGAAACAATGCAGAAACTACACAGAGAGAGAGAGGGGTGTGGCTTCAGGCCTCTATCGCGGCCGGCACACTCCGGGGGCGCCCAAGAAAAGAGAGAGACGATGTCGATTGTCGATCTTATATTCGAGGCAGAGGGCTCAATGTAAATATATCAAAGAGTTAACGCAATTAAACAGTAATAGTAGTTAACGCCCCGGCACACTCTAGGAAAGCATCATAACAAGAATCACGGATCCCAATTATTTGACTTATACAATGTTATTACAGGCTTGTGGGAACGAGGCTCCTGTGCCATCTTTCTTCTCTGCTAAAAGCAGCACTGCCCTCCTTAGATAACGACAGCTTGAAAGGTAGAAAAGAAATACACTAAAATATTTAGTTTAGACCTTTGTTTGCAATTTTTTCCCCAACTTGTTATCTTCACCTTTGGCTTACTGTTCACACATTGCGGCAAATACATAAGAATATTGCTCATGTCTCTCTCTGCCTTTCTATCTACCCCTCCTCTCTGATTTCGTTCTCTCTTTCACTCTTCATCTGTAGCTCTCTCTCTCTCTCTCTCTCTCTCTCTCATTCTCCCTATTTCTCATTCTCCCTCACTCCTTTTCTCTCTCTTTCACTATCTCACTCTCTCTTTCCCTCTCTTTCCTTCTCTCTCCCCTCTCTCTTCTCTCACTCTCTCCCTTTCTCTCTCTCTTCCTATTTCTCTCTTCTCCCATTCTCTCTCTCTCATATTCTCTCCCCTCTCTCTCTCTCTCTCCCTTCCAGCCCGCGATCTGAACCGTGTCCTCCTGTCCCTGGTGACTTCTCGCGCGGCTCCCCTCGACGTGGACTCGGTCGTGGATGTTCTTCTGCTGCACGTCAATCACGAGAAGAGAGAGACGAGGCTGGCGGTGCTCAATTGGATCATGCATCTGCATGACACGCACGGAGAACAGGTGGGGAGTGAGAGAAAGAGAGAGAGAGAGAGAGAGAGAGAGAGAGAGAGAGAGACTGGGAGGGAACATGGAGAGAATTAAATAGGAGCATGGAGAGAATTAAATAGAGAGAGAGAGATACTAGGATGGGGCATGGAAAGAATTAAATAGGAGCATGGAGAGAATTAAATAGAGAGAGAGAGAGAGAGATACTAGGATGGGGCATGGAAAGAATTAAATAGGAGCATGGAGAGAATTAAATAGAGAGAGAGAGAGAGAGAGATAGAATGTGAGTGAGAGAGTGATTAGGAAAGGCAATGGCTTGAAAAGTAAGAGAGAGAGAGAGAGAGAGAGAGAGAGAGAAAGAGAGAGTGATGCATATAAGGCCGAGATCGAGAAGTGTTACATTGTTTTTTTATATTTTTTTCCCCCATCCAAAAGACCGTAACCTTTATTCTTTGTTTAGAAAGACTCTTACGGTGTCATTTTATTCCTTAATTTTAACTACATTTGCAGCTCTTCACGCACATGGAGCGAATCTTTCCCATTCTACTCGCCACTCTCTCCGATCAAAGTGACGAGGTAAGAGAAGGGTCCTATAGCAGAGAACTAAAATTCAAACTTGTTTTGGCGGGAAATTTGAAGAATTCGAGAATTCTTTACAGAAGCTTTCAGTAGCCTCACAAGCTTAATAAATCGCAGAAGTGAGTAGTGTGATATTTGTATTATAGAATTTATTATAGTAAGTTAATCAATTAACCTATAGTGATAATAGCTAAAATAATAATTGTTATTATTACAATAACTTTGATAATAATAGCAATAATAATATTACTATTATTGTCGCCATTATAATATAATGATTATTTTGTAATATTATTTAAATATTGTTAATCCTTTTCAGGTGCTCCTGCTGGATCTCCAAATCTTGTCAGCCGTCTGCCAACAGCAGACTCATCACTCGAATCTGACCATGGAGTCGTTCGCACTCGATGCTGCGAGTAAACAACAGGTAAGATAAAATCTCTCTCTCACTCTCTCTCTCACTCTCTCTTTCTCACTCTCTCTCACTCTCTCTCTCTCTCTCTCATAGATACACTCCCTTTCTCTATCTGCTTCATTGCTCTTTAATGCGTTCTTTCTTTATTAATTAATAAGATTTTTTATTTATTTTTAATTAATTGCTGACAAAATATGCACCATCTTCAGCTCGAAGGTAAAGTGTCTCCGTTCCTCGTCAAGTTCTCCATCTCACTCCTCACCATGTTCCGCGATGACTCTTCTCTACTCAATGAGCGAGGAGTGCTCATTATTCGGTACGAGGAGAAATTGCTTTAAAAAATACTTCCATTTCTCTCTTTTTCTCTCTCTTCTATCGTTCTCAACCTATCTACCCCCCCCCCCCACCATCTCTCTCTCTCTCACTCTCTCTCTCTCTCTCTGCCTCTCTCTCACTCTCTCTCTCTCCAGCCAACTCTGCCTCCTGCTGACTCCAGCCGACATCTACCGCTCGCTCTGCGTGTTGGTGGCCAGAGATGCGTCCCTCTCATTCGCGAGGCAGATCGTCGCACTCCTCAACGGCGTACTCCTGACAGCGACCGAGTTGTTCTCGCTCAGGGACCAGCTTAGGAGGCTAGAGGATGAGGTTAGGAGAGAGAGAGAGAGCGGGGAGAGAGAGAGAGAGACAGGTGGAAGACAAAGAAAAGATAAGAAAGAGAGAGAGAGAGAGAGAGAGAGAGAGAGAGAGAGAGAGAAACAGAAAGGAGACAAATATAGCGAGTGGAAGCGAGGGCTTACCAAGTAAATTGATTTTATTTGAAGTGTAAAAAAACTATAATGAAAAAATAATAATGCCTCGTCAGGAAACCCGGTAGTTAATTAAATTTTATTAGTTTAAAAATGAAAAAAAAAATAATTTTAGTATTAAGAAAAATAATAATAATGACAATAATAATGATAATAATAACTTAATAATATAAATAATGATAATCATAGTAATATAATATTAATATTAACAAATAATAATAATAAGGTTAATACTCTTGAAATATCTCTCTCTCTCGAGGAAGCACGCTCGCTCTTCGTGTGCATCTATCGCTGCTGGTGCATTCGGCCAATCTCTCTGATCGGACTCTGCCTCATGACGCAGAGCTACCAGCACGCTGCGCAGCTTGTGCTCTCCCTGTCACAGGTTAGGCTTTTGATTTTTTGCGCACCCGAGAATCACCGAGGCATTCTACTCACTTGATTATTAGTACTCATTTGATAGCATGCATAATAGCTATTTTTAAATGAAATAATGAATATTTTTGTCCAAAAATTTTTTTTATAAGTACAAAAAAATTCAGGTCGACATCACCGTGGACATTCTCGTTGAGATTGACAAGCTCGTCAACCTGCTCGAGAGTCCGGTTCTAGCGTGTGAGTATTTGAAGAAGAAACATTATATTTGAATTGTACGTTTGAATTCGCGCCCTTTTGCCTGTGCTCGTCAACCAAAAAGACGCGAATTCAAACGTGAGTATTTACTTTTGAATTCGCGCCCTTTTGCCTGTGCGTCAGGCAAAAAGGCGCGAATTCAAGCGTGAGTTTTTCCTCCTCCTCGTTTTCAGTCGTCCGCATGGATCTCCTGGACGCGCGCCACCAACGCAGCCTGTGCACCGTACTCTCCTCCCTGCTCATGACGCTGCCCCAGTCGGACGCCTTCAACACGCTGCATAAGAGACTGCAGGCCGTGCCATCATTGACGACGATTGGGTGAGGATTGATAGGGGAAAAAGGGGTGGAGCTGTGCTCAAATAGTGACGGCGTACTTGAGGATTACGGTAGGCTTTAAGGTCTCTGGACAGGATCTTTAACCATTGCTTTCTCTCTCTCTCTCGCTCTCTCCTCTCTCTCCTCTCCCTCTCTCTCTCTTTCTCCTCTCTTTCTCTTTCTCCTCTCTCTCTCTCTCTCTCTCTCTCTCTTTCTCTCTCTCTTTCTCCTCTCTCTTTCTCCTCTCTCATCTCGTTCTCCCTCTCTCCCCTCTCTCTTTGCAGTGAAGGCTTGCCACCCATCCAGCCCAAGGTCGACTTTAAGCCACTGCTTCAGCTCTACGAGCAAGCACTCAAGAGGCAGCAGGAAGAGGTATATTTATTCAAACAAATTTGTAATCATTATTCCTTCTTGGAATCTTTTGAAATTTAATTAATTTTAATTTTGTTTTTATTCCCCTTTTCTCTTGCTTCTTTTTATTTACAAAATATTTCCCTTCAAAATATATTTTCCGTCGCATCTCTTTTTTGACAGATTAAACGCAAATTAATTCAAAAAATTCTTCCTCTGTTTATGATATTCCCGGACAGATTAAACAATAATTAATTTAAAAAAAAATCTTTTTTGTATGAGATTCCCGCTAACTATTCTCGAACTCTTTTACAGGTCCGTCGTCAGCACAAAGAGCTGCTGATTGCTTCGCTAAAGTTGTAGATTTTTAAATTTTATTTTAGCTGATATTATATTTGCTACAAATATGATTGTGCCTTGAGCTCCGCGAGTAGGAAG
Organism: Allodiplogaster sudhausi; assembly: GCA_945643635.1. Taxonomy (NCBI): domain Eukaryota; kingdom Metazoa; phylum Nematoda; class Chromadorea; order Rhabditida; family Diplogasteridae; genus Allodiplogaster; species Allodiplogaster sudhausi. The sequence continues at coordinate 2,602,954 of CALZFC010000010.1, forward strand.
GTCAAAGAGAGAGAAAGAGAGAGAGAGAGAGAGAGAGAAGTGTTGGGGAGAGAGGGAGAAAGAAGAGAGATAGGGAGAGAGAGAGTGATAGAGAAAGAGAAAAAATGCTCCTTTTTGGTGTGCATTCCGTGAATTTAATACTATCGGCCTTAATTCAATCGTTCTGACACGCTCATTACCAGTCACACAACTAATTTAGTGACTAGACCATAAAAAGGGAGTATTATCACTTGTCACTAGAATGATAGCCAAAAAATATTGATCGTGTTTCACAGGAATAAAGGTTTCCTGAATGGTGATTATAATTAATTCTGCCGAATCGCTCTTACATCTTCTATAAACGTAAATTTCTTTTAAATTGCATAGGTTGTTTTTTGCTCCATTAATTTTAAGAACATTATTTGCAATTATTTAACTGTTATAGAAGCAATAATTGACATTTATTTCCGTTAATTGTTATGTAATTTTATGATAATATGCTCAGAAATGTGTCGGCGTAAATTATTCTCTTCCTCCGAAATTCGGACTCCAAATCACTAACAAACGGTGTGCCACTCTGCAGTTGTGATGATAAATCTGTGTTAATGATTTTTTTTAAGCCCTTATAAAATAATATTGCTATTATCTTTATTCTTGTGCTCATTTCTATGGTGATTTTATGCGTTATTGTATGTCAATTCTGCAGAAATGTATTTCAAAAGTATTAAGGTATAAAGAGGATGCAAACGGCTGACAATGAGTGTGAGAAAGTGTTATAATACTTCGAAGGCATTGCATTTCAAGTGTGCCCCAACTTCGGTATCTTTTTGTAGCAAGATTGTAAGGAGACTTTGTTCTAAATAGGTATATAACTCTTGCAATGGCTGCAGGGTTGTTTTATATAATAGATCGGTTTTCAAAATTTTATCCCTCTCCTAATTATGTTCTCGTTGCATCACTTTTTCTTTCACTCAGTTGGACCTCGTTTTTAACTGTCCTCTATCTCTCTCTTAGTCTCTTTCACCTCTCTCGCTTTCTCTCTCTCTCTCTCTCTCTCTCTTAGTCTCTTTCTCCTCTCTCTCTCTCTCTCTTAGTCTCTTTCTCCTCTCTCTCTCTCTCTCTTTCTCTCTCTTTCTCTCTTTCTCTCTATATTTTATTCTCTCTCTTTCTTTTCTCTCTCTCTCCCTTCTCTCTCGCTTTCTTTAACTTCGAAGCCCTACGCACAGCTTTACCTCCCACTTCTGGTAGTCCATTATCTTATCGTCATTCATGGTTTTTTTTTCTTGCCAAAGTCGCCCTTTCGGTGTCTTAACTAAGTAAGCCGCCTTGAGCCAATCAGCAAGGCCACCTTTAGAAAGCGGGCACAATTTCTTGTGCCTCTCTCTCTCTCTCTCTTTTTCTCTCTCTCTCTCTCTCCTCTTTCTCTCACGCTCTCTCTCTCTCTCTCACTCACTCGCTACCACTTTTTGCGCCCCACTCTAGCCTCCCAGAATCTGATGGCAGGGAGTGGCATAGGGTGTTCGAACCAGAAGCTTTTCTGCAAAAAAGGAAAGAAAATGACATGGGGCTATGACATCATCATACTCTCTTTTTCTCGCTCTCTCTCTATCTGTCTGTCTCTCTCTCTCTCTCTCCCGTTCTCTCTCCATCTCTCTCTCTCTCTAGTTCTCTCTCTCTCTCTCTCGCACTCTCTCTCTCTCACGCGCTCTCTCTCTCCATTATCCTCGCGCACGTCTCACATTCACTGATGCGCCAACCGGAGTGCACGCGTGAGGCTATTCGTGGTAGTCGATGACGTGGACTTGGCCGCGCCCCTCCCTCGCAATGTGTCTCACTCTCTCACTCTCTCACTCTCTCGCTCTCTCTCTCACTCTCACTCTATCTCTATCTATATATCTCTCTCTCTCACTCTCACTCTCTTTCTCTCTCTCTCTCTCTCTCTCTCTCTCTCTCTCTCTCTTGCTCTCACCCTCCATTCCCCTGCTTCTTGCGATATTATTCTCAGCTTTCCCTTTCAAAGAGAGCGCGCAACTTGTCAGACATTCTCTTCCAGGATATCTGTTTTCTTTCCTTTTTCTTTTTTCTCCATTTTTCTCATTTCCATTGTTCCCCTCCTCCTATTGCATTCTCAAACTTGCAAGTCTATTGTTACGGAATCTCTGAGGATAATTTTGTTTCTTTGTCGCGTTTTTTTTCTTTTAGAATCTGCATTGTTTTCAACTAATAAGATTAATCTTTTTTTTCAATTGTTCCTCTCAAGAAAGGGCCTCAGAGATTATTCTCTGCTCTTTACTGCAGCAGCACGAAGAGTGAAAGCGCAATCAGAGAGAGAGAGAGATAGAGAGAGAGAGAGAGAGAAAAAGAGAGAGGGGGGGGATAGAAAGAGAGAGAGGGAGAGAGAGAGAGGAAGGGCAGAGAGAGAGAGAGAGAGGGGGGGGGGGGAGAGAGGGAGAGAGAAAGGAAGGGCAGAGAGAGAGAGAGACCTGGACATCTGGAGACATTCAAGGTACGGCCCGAGGCAGCTCCTCTGCTAATCGCCCATATACTAGGCCGCATGTTGCCCGCAACCATCGAAACGCAACTATCCGAAAGATAATGTTTTTTTTACAAATGCAAAAAATATTATAGTTATTCATATAAATTATTATTATTACTGTATGTCCGTGTTATTTTGCCATTCTTCTATATATTCTATTCCTTGGGGAAAAAACTTGTAGCACCAAAGACCGCGTTCCTTTCTGTGTGTTTGTACTGATGAAGAAAAGGCACAACTGCAGAAGAAAACAAGCAGGAGTGAGAGAGGCAGAAAGGAGGCAACCTACCACTTGAAAGTGTGGCTTTAGAATGAAGGGAAAAGTAGTTCTATAGTGGTCTCTAACCCCCTCCTGTCACTGCGCTTCCACAAAGTGTACCTCTCCTGCCAAACTTCTAGTCACCTATCTTTGACTCGCTAACATCGATTTTCGGTTTTCTCTTTCACTTCATTTACCTCGATGCCTCACTTCCTCTTTTTGCCTCTCAATCTGTGTGTGTGTCTCTCTCTCTCTCTCTCTCTCTCTCTTTCTTTCTCTCTCTCTCTCTCACTCTCTCTTTCTCCCGCTCTCTCCCTCTCTCTAGCACCTATATTTTGCTAACTCCTACTCTCATTCTCTTTCCTTCATCATCTTCTTCACGTCTACTGGTCCAACTCTCTTTCTTTTCGTTTTTTTTTTGTTCGGTAACTATAGCAAGGTGACATGCTATTGTACTTCGCCCGTTTGATGCTAGTGTTTATTTATATCGACCATCATTTGCGATTGTTATTACATATCGTGCACAATAACAAATTACCAGTTCCTACCCTAGTATTTTCCTGTTATTTCATTCTGCATCGTTTCAAAAACGAATTTTTCAGTGTATAACTGTGTTATTATGCATTTATTTTCATATTATTTTCTCTTCTTCTCTCTCTCAAATTCTCTATAAAATTGCTCATTTCACTTTCTCTCTAAATCTTTCTCCTCTTTATCTCGCTCTCTCGCTCGCTCTCCCTCTCTCTGCTTCTCTTTCTCGTTTCTCTCTCTCTGCTTCTTATCGCTCTCTCCTTCTCTCAGCTTCTTTCTCTCCCCTCTCTTGCATTTCTTTCTCTGCTTCTCTCTCTAGCTCGCTCCCTAGCTCTCTCTCTCCCTCTCTCTCTCTCCCTTTCTCTCTCGCCCTCTCTCTCCCTCTCTCTCTCTCTCTCTCTCTCTCTCTGTCTGCTTCTCTCGGGAACGGCCTTCCCGAGGTCTTGAAAGAACGGGGGGAGGGGGGGGGGGGGGGGGTTATTTGATGCACTACAGCTCTTCCGAGAGCGGCCTTTCCCGAAGCTTCCTCCTATTTTATGCTCCCCCCCCCCTCCCCGAGCTGCTCCCAGGAATACGTTCTTCCTGCCCTCAGAACACCGCTTCCGGTGGCTAAGAGGAAGAGTAACAGGGATCAAACTATATCTCTGCCCTCTCTCTCTATCTCTCTCTCGTTCTCCTTATCTTTTTCACTTTCAATTTCTCTCTCTCTATCTTCTCTCTCACTTCTCCCTCTCTCTTTTCTCTCTCTCTATCTTTCTCTATCTCTCTCTCTTCTCTCTCTCCTCTCTCTCTTTCTCTCTCTCTCTCTCTCTCTCTCTCTCTCCTTCTTCAATCTGCATATCTCATCAACGGTCTAGCTTATATCACCAGATGAATTTAGAAATGTGTAGCCGTTTGCGAGGGCGTTTTTAAGAAATAGTATAAATTACACTCTTTTAAGATCAAGACGAATGGAGGGAACGAGAGGCAGAAAGGACTTTTTATGCACTTCTTATGCCCTACTTCTTTCATCACTTTTTGTGAACACGCATTACGCTTTCTTTCTCGCAGTCTGTTTCTCTCGCTTTCAAACTCTTTATCTCTCTCTCTCCTTGTCGTACTCTTCTCTCTCTCTCTCTCTATTTCTGTTTTCTCCTCTTCCCCCTAAACTCTGTTCCTCTCTTGCCGGAGACAGGCAAGGCTATTCAGAACAGCCCGCAACAGCCAACTGCTGCAGCTCTTTCGTACCTGCCCAGTGGCCATTCT
>CALZFC010000010.1:2617500-2803459 GCA_945643635.1 Allodiplogaster sudhausi
TGGAAGGGAGAACAATTTCGTCCCACAATCTATTTACGTAGTTCACTTCATACAGTACCTATTTCAGTACCTCAGCGAGACGATGGGTGCAGCCGAGGCTACCAAGCTGGATGACGAGTACAACGAAATGGAGAGGGTCAGCGATAATGGTTTTTTTTTAAATTTTATTTTTTATCTGTCTATATATTCGTATTGAGTTTTTTTCCATTATATTCACTCGAATAATTGTCTCAAATGTATCATTTTAAAAATGACTTCTTAAAGTTTATAATTAGAAAGGGAAATGAATATTAATCATAATAAATAGTTAGTGTTTTAATTTAAAAATGAAAAATACTTAGTGTTTTAATTTAAAATGAAAATTAATTATTATCAACCACAAAAAAAAATTATTGCAGAAAGTGGACACGACATGCGAGATGATCACGAATCTCGTTGCTGGCGTCAATGAATATCTGCAGCCGAATCCGGGTGAGGATCCGGGCCGTAAAATGGATAATGTAAAAAAAAATTAAAAATAATATATTGATTCATGTAGTTGTATTTTCGCTATGAAAAAATTACCGTAAATTTTTTCGCTCGTTTCTCGTTTCATCACAGCCATTTTGCTTGGCGTATTTGAAAGGTAGATTAGCACTCATCAAGCCTTGGCAAAAATCGGCTTGGACTACCCCACCCTTCCTTCCTTGGTGCCGCGCTTACAAAGTCTTTTTTTCCCCTTTTGCAATCCTTGTCTCAGCCTCACTCTGTCTCTAGGGCGCCGCCAGAATAGAAAGCATAACTTCATACAACAGTGGAGGTTCTCTTGGCAAGAAATATCTTCAATATAGTCACTAGTAAAAACGAGTGAGCATTATCTTTGTAGAGAGAGAGAGAGAGAGATGCGATATTTGTAAATTCAGGAAAGTTTAAATATTAGTGCATAATTAGTTTCGTGCTCCCTTTATATTACAGAAGTACGCTTCGTAATGAGCGTTCTCGAATTCCAGTGCAAACCAAGCAAAGCAAAGCAAAAACGCCGTAAAAGACGCGCGAAACGTCAGAAATTTGGAGCTTATTAATTTATATTTATCTTAGGTTATTAAAACTTTTTAGTATTAACGGCAAAAATACACGACAAAATACACTCAATTTACAAGAAGAAAAACTGCATAGTACTCTGCAATTGTGTGAAAGATTGCGATGCGCTATATGTACATATAAAATGTAGTAATTTATAAATGGAAGTATAAATCATAAGTGTAGAGGTGGTAGAATGGGAAATTATATATTATCGGGAATGGATACTGTATTGTTCTATTTATTATATTTTCACAATCAAAATACGTATTTTCTAATTGCGCGCTTTGTTTTTTTTTCATTTGAATTAATTATCAATTACTTGAAAATTAAAAAAAAAACCCAAGTAAATTAATTTTTTTTTTTTAACGATTTTATGACATGTTTAAAAGAAGGTATTGGCGCTAAATTCAAATGTTATTTTGGCGCCAAGTTCAAATTTGTAGCCACCCGCGCCAAGATGGCGACGATGGGCGCCATCTCCAAAGTGCGAGGAACGACGCAGACGTCGCCGTACCCGCAGACAGAGGGACTACTCTCGGAGACCATGACGAAATACGGAAAGAAGCTGGGAGAAGACTCGGATCTGGGCAAGGTTGGAGGGAGAGAGAGAGAGAGAGAGGGAGAGAGAGATCAAGAGAATGAGAGAAAGATGGGAGAGAGAGAGAGGGAGAGAGAGATCAAGAGAGATCAAGAGAATGAGAGAAAGATGGGAGAGAGAGAGATGAACAGAATGAGAGAAAGATGAGAGAGCGATATGAAGAGAGTGAGAGAGCGAAACAGCGAATAAATGCTATTAACTAATTGATTCTCTTGAATTTTAAAATTTAATTTAAAAAATATATCTCTAAGGCTCTCGTGGACTCTGGCGAAGCGTACCGTCAACTCGCAGACATCAAGTATCAAATGGAAGATACGATCAAGCGGAACTTTATCGATCCGCTCACTCATCTCCAGAACAACGAACTCAAGGATGTCAACGTGAGTGCGGGCGGGCAGATTTTGTATTGCGCAGAAATGACAGCACTTTATTTATACTATATTTTATTTTTTACCTCATACTTTTTCTATCTACGTAAGGAGACAAATAAGTGGAAATCCAGTTTCCATTGCCATTTTTTCAAAATCGTGCAAATACATTTATTTTTAAATGAAGAGTTTCAGTTCTTTAAATGATTTTTTTTGTATAAGCAAAATTTATTTGGTTGAAAAGATTAAATAATATAAAAAAAGTAATTTGCTCAGCATCACCGAACCAAGCTGAAGGGACGACGTCTTGACTACGACTGCAAGAAGCGCAAGCAGACAAGGGGTATCAGTTTTTCTGTCATTTTATTATTTTTTTTATTTTTATTTTTTTAGACAACTCTTTTTGAAGAATAATTAATTTAAGATGATTATGAAGTATAATAATATATATCATTCTTATCTCTGAAATATTGCATGAAAAATGAAGAATTGCACTAAAAATCAATTTGTAGATGACGAACTCATACAAGCGGAAGAGAAGCTGGAAGAGTCAAAGAAGCTCGCAGAGATGGCCATGTTCAACGTGCTATCCAATGATGTCAGGAGGGGGGAGGAGAGAGAGGGAGAGAGAGATGGAGAGGAAGGAGAGAGAGAGAAAGAGAGAGAGAGAGCTTGCGAAGGAGAGATAGAAAAAAGAGAGAGAGAGAGAGATGACGAGAGAGAGAGAAAAAAGAGGAAAATATTGAAGGGAAGAGAGAGAGAGAGAGAGAGAGCCTGGCAAGGAGAGAAAGATAGATGGAGAGGGAGAGGAATGGAGAACGAGACGGAGATAGTGAAAGTATTGTTGTAGGTGGAACAAGTGTCGCAGCTGTCTGCACTGGTCGAATCGCAGCTCGACTTCCATCGACAGACTGCGCAAGTACTCGAGACACTCCACCAACAGCTCAAAGGAAGGTTCGTAGATGGGAGAGCGAGAGAGAGAAAGAGAGAGAGCGAGAGAGACACAGAGAGAGAGAGAAGAAAATAGGAAGGAAGAAAGAAAGCGGAAGAGAGAGATAAACATTGAGAAACGAGAGATAATAGACATAAATAATTTACTGTATCCTATTGAAAGTATACTGCTGTGCTCGGCCTTGTTGGTCGTACTGTTTGAAATGTTTGTGGGGGTTTTGCAGTTAATTTTTTTCCTAACTATCTCTCTCTCTCTCTCTATCTCTCTCTCTCTCTTTCTCGCTCTCTCTCCTTCCCTTCCTGGACACTCTCTTTCTTCTTTCTATTGTTGCAGAATAAAGGATGCGAGCTGCCGGCCTCGTCCGGAGCACGTCTCTAAGCCCGTTCTCGAGAATCGCACGCCAAGATCGAGGTATTTTTTATTTTATTTTTAAAATTTATTTCTTATTTATATATATTTGTATTTGTATTTTTTATGCATATGTTTGTTAATAAAATGTATATTAATGGTATATTGATAGTTTTCTCGCGCCTATTTTTCTCAAGCAATTGATATGATAAAACAGCGTAAAAAATATGAATTTGATATTCTAAATTAAATATAAATTACTGCAAATTCTTCTTTCTGATTGATTATCGATTGATTTCATCTTCCCCTCTTCCACAGATCGCCAGCCCCCGACGGCAGCAGCAGTGGTGTTCCGGGCACGAACGCGGCCTTCGAGCCACCTCCGGCCTACTCATCGGCCACGGGGGCAGCGCCAGCAGTCAATGGAGGAGGGTGGCATCCGCAGCAAGCAGGGGCACTCCCGCAGAAGACAACAGGTTGGTGAGAGAGAGAGAGTGAGAGAGAGAGAGAGGAGAGAGGGGAGATGGGGGATGTGGAGAGGGGTGGAGGAGAGGGAGGGAAAAGTAAGTGGAAGAGGGAGATAGAGAAAGTGGGAGGTAGAGAGAGAAGGGAGAAGAAGAGTGTGAGAGATAACTATTTCCAGAATCCACGCCCACTGCCAAGGCTCTCTTCGACTTCGAAGCTCAGAATGACACGGAGCTTGACTTTAAGGTGGGCATTTTATGTTTATTTTTTAAGGAAAATAATTTTTGTTTTAATTCTTTACTTTCCTTGATGCTATTTGGCGCTAAATTCGAATATATTTTTATTGGCGGTAAATTTAAATGTTACTTATTGTTTCTTGTTCCAGGAGGGCGCCATGATCGAGTTGGTCTCGCAGATCGACGAGAACTGGTACGAGGGCCGCTGCAACGGCAAGGCCGGCCTCTTCCCCGTCTCGTACGTCCAGGTCGTGGTACCCCTCAGATGATAAGGGGGGGGGGGGTGGATACAAGCACCCATTTGGAACCATCGGAGAACTACTAGACCCAATTGAAGATTCAGACTCAGACACCTTTCAATTCATCAAACTCACAGTCCTTTTCGTAGCCAATTAAAAATCATAGTCTCCATTGCAATAAGAGAGCCGTGTTGAGAGCAGCATTATATTCAATTTTAATTAAAATCTAAAAGAGAAGTGGGTATTTTACGAAACAAATCTTATATTTTTTGAAGAATTTTTTTTTGTTAAAAAGAACTCTCCCCAACACGGTTCTCCTGCCTCTCTCTCTCTCCCTTCATATGAGCCATGACAAAAGATAAAAATGCGTAGTTATCATGACTGCTCTAATTGATAACACCTTTTTTAACCTTCTACTATTATGTGATTAGATTGAACATTGCGTTGTAAAAGACCGAACTTTCTTTTTACCGTAACCCATTCGATTGTTCTATTCGTGTTGAGATCCAGCTTGATTTTGAAGGAGAAAAAGAGGAAACCTTTTGAGATTACAATATTTTCACATTGCAATAATACTACTAGATCATGAAGAAGAAGCAAGCTTTCTCTCATCCCTTTTGTTTCACCCTGTTATACACTTATTAGTATTATACTAGACAATATTGTGCCATTTTGTAAACAGCGATAGAAATATGCGTACCGTACTCACGTAGCTGTTTTTCATGCTGTTTTTCATATTCGCGTCTAAATTTCGTCTTCTTTTTTTCCTTGCTTGTCTTGCTGATATATCCGATGGCATTTATTACAAGCTACTATTTGCGTTCTAGTCTCGCCTTCTTATTTTGAAATGAATACGGTAGATCGCTGAGTCTTAGATGGAAAATGTGCTGTAAATGTTCGCCGCGCCCCGTGAATGACATTATTATAACCGCATGTTTTTTTCTTCTTAAGTCGTTATTCTAAACGCCAACTTTTTCTTAGCCAATTCGAGCCACATAATTCCGACTCGTCTCTCTTTTATTTTTTGCTAATAGAGCGAAAAAGTCCCTTCTCCTTGGAAAATCCCGCTTGGGTAGAGAGAGCGCTTTTCAGGAGAGATTGTCGATTTAACAACCTCCCTCCTTTTCCTCCTCTTGAGGAGGCAAGGTAAATGGAGTGAGGAGTATCTAGTGAAAAGATGCCCTCTCTCGCTCTCCTTCCCCACATTCACACTCCCTATATTTCTCTGATTTCTCTGTGAGTATCAACACTCTCATTTTGTCAGACTCGCTGTACGATGTGGTTCGATCCGAATGCAATAAATAATTTATTAACAATGAAAATCTTTATTACACACTGAAGGAATTATCACAAGACATTATGAAATGACTTCCTAAAACGGATATTCAAAAAGCTGGGCATCCAAACCGGGATCTCGGTTACGGGAATGTCGACGCAAAAAAAGACAAGAAAAGCCTTTTTACATACACGAGTACAAGATGTTTACATAAATGAGAACTGACATTTCTAGCTCATGATATGAATGTCACAACATTGCCTAGGAATACTAGTAATATTTATCGACATCAATATTAATTTATTGCTACGGCAAACTGTATCGCAATGTCAGAAGGTTTTCTTTTTTCTTCTATTTCAAAATCATTCCGTATCTCAACACGAATACAACAAAAGCTTGGGCTATAGTAAAACGTTCGGTGATTTTCGATAACAGGTCAAAGTAGCAGGAAAAAAGTACTATCAAACCAGAGTGGAGAGAGAGTGGGAAAGAGGGGAGAGAGAGGAAGAGAGAGATTGACTTTAAAGAAAATTAACCTTAATCAGTAAAATATATGTTAGGTTAACCCCATTTTAAAACGTGCACAAAACTTTGCGCTCTACTTGGCTCTCTCTCTCTCTCTCTCTCTCTCTCTCTCTCTCTCTCTCTCTCTTGCTAGAGAAACTGATTTTGGAATTGGAAACGGGTCTAAGTCTCTGAGTTTTCAATTGGGTCTAGTTATTCAATTAAAATCGGGTGCTTGCATGCACCCCTTATCATCTAAGGGGTACCACGACCTTGATGTACGACGCAGGGATAAGGCCGGCCCGGCCGTTGCAGCGGCCCTCGTACCAATTCTCGTCGATCTGCGAGACCAGCTCGATCAGGGCGCCCTCCTGGGATAAGAAAGAATAATTAACATTTAAATTTAAAGCCAATAAAATATATAAATTTAGTGCCAAAACATGCCTCAAGGTCGTCAAATAAGTATTTAAAAAATTATTTTCCTTAAAAAAGATTTTATTTTCCCTCCTGGGAGGAGGAAAAAGTAACATTTGAATTTACCGAAAATAAAATTAAAAAAAAAAAACATTTGAATTTAGCGCCAATCACAAAAGGCAAATTCTTACCTTAAAGCAAAGTTGCTTGCCATTCCTCGCTTCAAAGTCGAAGAGAGCCTTGGCGGTGGGAGTGGATTCTGGAAAGAGTTCTCTCTCTCTCTCTCTACTCTCTCTTTCTCGGTTTCCCTCTCCCTCCTCTCTTTTTCTCTCTTTTTCCTTCTCCCTCCTCTCTCTCTCTCTCTCTCTCTCTATTCCCCCCTCTCTCTCTCACCTCTCTTTCTCTCATACTCCTCTCTCTCTCTAATTCCCCCTCTCTCTCTGACCTCTCTGTCTCTCCTCTCTTTCTCTCCCTCTCTTGCCAACCTGCTGCCTCCTGTTGGAGAGCCCTCTCCTGATGCTGGAATGCAGCGTTCGTGCCGGTTCCATTGCTGCCACTACCGTCGAGTGCTGGCGATCTGGATCAACATTTTAGTGTGTTGACATTTAATTTTTTTTACTATATAAAATCGATATTTTAATCCATTTCCAATTTGTTCATTACCTTGCGTTAAAGCGCGAGAAAATATCCACTAAAATAAATTTTATTAACCAATATTTGATTTACATTTATCGATATTTTCTCTATGAACAATAGCTTCTTTTTTATGGCTGCCGATGTAGGTTATTGCCGGGATAACAATCAATATTCAATCAATTATTTATGGATTTATTTCTACTACAGATAACGCGTATTTTGGTACGACATATTCAATAAGAAAATCGAAAGAAGCATCTTTGTTAGAGTTCTAAGAAATCGTTGGGAGTCCAGGGAATAAATACCATTGTCGAATAGGAGGAAAAGGTACTATCGATTTGATAGAACCACACTGATTTTAGGCCTCTCCAAAGCCTCAACCCACCATGCTTTTGAGGAAGATTTAGGCATAAACAGCTAAGCCACCCTGGTTTTGCGGAACCAATACCTCTGTCCAAAGCCTATTCTTCTGGGTCCTCGACAGTGACTTTTATTCCCAAGGACAAGTATGCATCACGTAAAGCAACAAGATGCACAAAATATGAGATTTTTTATTAGTCAAGAAAATACTATTAAATAAATAAATAAATAAATAAATAAGCAAGAACATATGTACAATAAGAAATACTTGTTAAAAATATAATAAATAAATAAAATAATACCTCGACTGTGGCGTGCGATTCTCGGGAACGGGCTTGTTAGAGGCGTGCTCCAGCGGCACTTCCACCTGGAATATGACATATGAGATCGGGAAGAGGCCGGCCCGGCCGTTGCAGCGGCCCTCGTACCAGTTCTCGTCGATCTGCGAGACCAACTCGATCAGGGCGCCCTCCTGGAATAAGAAATAATAATTAACATTTGAATTTACCACCAATAAAACAATTTGAATTTAGCGAAAATTTAAGAAATTAATGTATTTTAAACATGTCTCAAGTTAGTGAAAGTAAAGATTGAGAAAAATTGAATTCTTTTTTGCTAAAAAAAAATGCCTGCCTTAAAGCCAAGTTCCGCGTCATTCCGCGCTTCGTAGTCGAAGAGAGCCTTGGCAGTGGGCGTGGATTCTGGAAAGGGTCCTCTTTCTCTCTCTCATTCTCTCCCCTCCCCTCTCGTCCATCTCTCTCTCCCTCTCTCTTCTCCCTCTCTCCCTCCCCCTCTCCTCTTCTCCCCTCTCCCCCTATCTCTCCTCTCTCTCCATCCCTCTTTCTCACTCTCCCTCTCTCCCCCCCCTCCCTCTCACCTGCTGCCTTCTGCGGATGCCACCCTCCTCCATTGACTGCTGGCGTCGCCCCCGTGGCCGATGAACAGGCTGGCGGTGACTCGAAGGCCGCGTTCGTGCCGAGAACACCGCTGCTGGTGCCATCGGGGGCTGGTGGTGACCTGGAAAATAAATAGATAATCAATCAATATTTTCTACTAGTAAATTGATACCTAATTTGAAATACAAATCGATATTTTATTCTATTTGCAATTTATTCACGGATATTGTTTAAAGGAGCCTCATTATCTATCGTCTCTCTTCTCTCTCTTTCTCTCCCCCCCCCCTCTCCCATCTATGAACCTTCCTTGGAGCTGTTGGCGGAGTGTCTCGAACACTTGAGCACTCAGACGATGGAACACTAGATTCGACCAGTGCAGACAGCAGCGCTACTTGTTCCACCTACAGTAATCATTCTCGTGACTTCTCTCTCTCTCTATCTCTCTGATATCTCTTTCTCTATATCTTTCTCGTTCTCTCTCTCTCTTCATCTCTCTTATTCTCTTTCTCTCACTCTCCATCTCTTTCTTTCTCTGACTTCTCTCCCTCTCCATCTCTCTCGTTCTCTTTCTCTCTCTCATACTGACATCCTTGAGCACGTTCTTATGAAGATTTTTGAATGGGTCGATAAAGTGCTTCTTGAGTGTATCCTCCAGTTGATCTTTGATGTGTGCCAGTTGACGATACGCTTCGCCAGAGTCGACGAGAGCCTTAAAGGTGGCTTAAAACTCACTTTTGAATTGGCTCGTTTTTGCCTGAGACCCAAGGGAGAGGGAGCATACGGTACCGCCCACGAGCCATGTGATACAGTTCGAGCGGCACGAGCTGTTGGCTCTCTCTGTCTCTCTCCCTCTCTCAATCCCCCTCTCTCTCAATCCCTCTCTCTCTCAATCTCTGTCTCTCTCTCTCTCAATCTCTGTCTCTGTCTCTCTCTCTCTCCTTCTCCAACCTTGCCCAGATCCGAGTGCTCTCCGATATTCTTGCCGTGTTTCGTCATGGTCTCCGAGAGGACTCGCTCTGTCTGTGTTGAGTACGGTAATGTCTGCGCCGTTGCGCGCACTTCGTCAGCCGCCCGCGCCAAGATGGTGTCCAGCGTCGGAATCTTGGCGCCAAGTGATGCATTTCCATCCGGAGCGGGCGCGGGCTTCTAACAAAACATATTATATTAACCGGTACTATTCGGATACTTCTCTTTTTTACTTATTATTACTTACTTATTTATTTTTACTTATTTACTACTCATTATTTATTCCTCTGACACAAAAATTTTCAAAGCTAAAAAATAAAAACAATGTTTTCCCCAAAAATCACTCATCTGGGGTTCTTTGAAACGAGCAACATGAATATCACCTTCATTTTTATACAAGGATGGCCAACTCAATAAAAGCAAACTCACCACTTTCTTCGTCGCATCCTCGTATGGGGCAGCTGAGGAAGACGAGTTCTTTGCTGGTGCGGACTTCTTAGCCTGCATTTGATGTCAAGGTCTTTTACTGTGTGAATTTAAAAAAAAATAATTTGAAAAGTCGAATACAGTAGGTAAAACAGGGGTTTTAGCTACTGATAAAATATGATCTTACTTTAAAAAAAATGGTCTTCTAGTTAAAAAAACGCTTCGAATAAATACACAATTATAATTATGGAACATTTCAATACAAGTTCTACCTTGCATCAAATAAATACTAGTACATTTGCCTGTTGATATCTAGGCGTGTGATCAATTTGATATTGATAATAAAAAAAAATTAATGTGATAAAATGCAAGTATAATACCCGCCTTGACTACTACTTGGAATTAAAACTTGCTTCAAATAAACAAGCGCTTATCATTGAAGAACACATTTCATTTCAATGCAGATGCGAACCTGCGGCGCGCCGACCGCGATTGCTGTGTTCGAAGCGCGTCGCTTGCAGTTGGCGTAATACATCTCGACGTACGACATGGAGTGCTGCATCGTCGCGCAGTTTTTCAGCCACCTCAAATACATTTACAATCTCATCTCACAATGCCAAGAAAACGACAAATTAGCAACCAAGGAAATTGCGAGAATTGGGTAGCATTTTTTTAAAGAATACTCATAGTTTTCGCGGCATGAAACCAAAACTGCGCAAGAAAAACTTGCTGACGCACGCAGCAACGCGGCTTGCAAACATTATTCGACTTCTTTTTGAATTAAGACATATCCTATATTCTTATTGCTATTCGAACTTCAAATGTAGGGTTTTTTAACACTACCCTATTAAGGCTGTTGCCGTCGGCATGTCCTTCTTGATTATTCTTATTTCTCCAGAATGATGTTTTTTATTGCCTTTGGTTACTATTTCGTGTTTATTCGTATTTCTTCTCGAAATCGCAAAATTCTTTTTAAAAACCGTGTTTAAAGAAGGCTACCCTATCAGGCTAACCCCTGGGTACGCTTACACGAAAGCGAGTGATTTCAGCCATGGCGCCCGCTCCAAAAGTCGACGAGGCGCTAAGCGAAGACGCCATTCTCTACAAGGCACTGAAGACTCGCGGACCCATGATCTTCGGCCCCAACGAACACCAGCAACTCGCCATGACGGTAAGAAAGAAGAGAACTTTCGAGGAAATCATGTTTCTGGTTTCTTGGAATAGTGAAAGATGCCATGCTTAAAACGAACAATGCCAAACAGACGACTTTTTTTGGGCTGTTTGCGTTGTTCGCTTTGTAACCCTCGACGTCTGTATCAATCTAAACTGCATGCCAACATTCACTTTTTGGAATTCAAGGAACTGGACCTTCTGCTGAATAGGTTTTTGCGAAGAGTTTGCAAATCTGCGATAATTTTTCTGTTTTTTTTTTTTTTAGTATTTTAAGTTTAATAAGAGCGTAAATGTTGGTATTGTGAGATGAATACGATTGTAATATCTCTATTTGAGGTGGCTGAAAATGATGACGCCATCCCGTCGATTCCGTACCTGATCGAGTTGTACCGCGCCGACCGCAAACGACGCGCTTCGATTGGAGCCGCGGCCGGAGCGCCGCAGGTAAAATCTACTTGAAATGTGCTTGAAAGCACGTATTTCTGTGAAGCATCTTTTATTTGGAAGAGATATCATTCATGAAAGGGTGTATCTACCTTCTTTTTTTTTACATTCAGTTAATATTTATTTATTTATCAACATCAAATAAAGCACATGCCTGGGTATCATACAAAATGAATATCTACTATATTTGTTACCATCTTATTTTATTGTGTTCATTTTTGTTAAATAAAAAAACTGTCATTCAGAGTGTAACTTTTCTTTTCTTCTCCTTGGCACAGGCAAAGAAGTCGGTGCTGTCAAAGGACTCTTCTTCCGCAGATTCGTCGGATACGGAGGCGACGACGAAAGTGAGGAGTTTGCTTTCCTTGATTGCGAAGTAGGATGATGAAATAGCAATATTGACTAGTATTATTATCAGCTAATCGTAAGACTATATTTTGGTGCTAATAAAAAGACCAAATAGTTTTTTATCTTGGGAATATAATATATCTAGAGGAATATAATAAATTCATCAAGAGTAATATAATAAAGTTAAGTAATATAAAATAATAGACTTGTTTGTTTGTTGCCCAAGGGCACGAATAGAAAGGACAAGGCGGCAACAATTCGTGCCATTTCCAAGGTGCACGGAAGAACTCGCAATCAGACGTCGAGATACACACAGACGGAGGAGGGACTCCTCTCGGCGACTATGATGAATTACGAGATGAAGCTGGGAGAGGATCTGAACAAGGTTGGAGAGAGATGAAGAGAGAGAGAGAGAGAGGGAGCTAGAGGAGAGAGAGAGAGAGAGATTAAGAGAGTGGGAGTGGGAGTGAGAAGATGTGAAATAGAGAGAAATGGAGACAGGTATAAGAATAATTATGGAGTTTGTGGATCTCCTTTTCTCAGCCAGATAAATTTGCTGTAAGAATGAGACATGTGAGCTGCCAGCCTCGTCCAGAGCGCGTCTTCTGTATGCCCGTTCTCGAGAATCTGCCGAGGTTTTATTTTACGTATAATTTAAGGGTGCAATTTCCAAATATGGAAATATGGAAGTTAATGAAAATTAAGTCAAGTTAGCAATAAGAATGCTAAATGAGCAAAATGTGTACTTTCAGCATGGAGATTAAGCGCTCGCTTTCTGATATGGTGCAGACGCGGCCTGTGGCTTCGCCGGTTCCACCCTCTCCTCCTGCGTCTCTCACCGCTTCTCGCCCTGTGTCTTCCTCTCCCTCTAAGCAGAGTGAGAGGATCGAGGAGGACTCGAAGAAGAGGGGGCGGGGCAAAAAAGTTGACAGAGCAGTCAAGCGGCAGTTGCTCGCCGCCGCCAAGAAGCTCATCGATGACAACCACCCCTTGGCCAAGCACATGAGTTCGCTCGATACGGTCGAGTACATCATGAGCCAAGTGCCCGAGTACACTCACGGAGTCAGCACACTGAAGGCACTCCTTCTGCTGAATAAGAAGAAGACGGGCTCGTGGTATTCATGGTATTGAACCCGGTCTCCCTTTCCTGTCCTTGGACCGTTAAATTGATGTATCATTTTAAACTTGTATTAACTTCAGAAATTTTGTCAAGTTAATGCTAATTTATGCAAATTAACGTAAGTTATACCTCCCCCACCCCGGACCAGCCCCAACTCCTCTTGTAGAATTATTCCCTCCCCCACCCCCCTTCCTCTTGAGTGGCCATTTAAGAAAGGTCAAGGCAAAATTAGTGATTCTTTTTAAATGCATAAATATGGCACTCATGTGTATCCTCTGAAATCAATAAAGAGCGGTATCTAGTGACAGAGCTGAACCGCTCTTCTTCTCCCTCCCCACACCGACTCCCTTTACTTTGTGAATGTTTGAAACTCATTGCCGGCCTCGTTGTTGCAATAAATGATTTATTACCTTTGAAGATGTTATGTTACAGACAGAGTAATATATCACGAAACGACTACCTAATATCGCTTTCAAAAGAGGCCATCAAACCCAATACGTTTAATTAATCAATGGCTGCCTCGGAATGGGTGGAATATAACCGTCACATGCTTCCTACCGTATCCTCCTACTCTGCCTTCTTCCTCACCTTTTCCGCATACTCTTTCTCCGTCTAGACAATGAACAATTTACAAGAGACAATATGCTGTTGTAATGGGAAATTCAGGGGAAGCATCCGAGTAACTTGAAGGATTCATGCAATGGCGTCCGCTCCAGAAGTCGAGGACGCGCTAAGCGAAGACGCCATTCTCTACAAGGCTCTGTGGACGCGCGAGCCCAAGGCCATTCCGAAGATCTTCGGCGCCAACCTATGCGAGCGACTCGCAAAGATGGTAAGAAATTGGTTCTGTCCTGTTCTCCGACTAACCCTCAAAGTCTATTTCTGTATGATCTGAATATTGCCAAGGGATTGCAAATATGCGATCATTTCTCTGACATCTTGTTACTGTGAGATGAATAAGATTGTAAATCTATGTTTGAGGTGGCTGAAAATGACGACGACATCCCGTCAATGGCGTACCTCATCGAGCTGTACCGCGCCGACCGCAAGCAACGCGCTTTGAAGGAAGCCTCGGCCGACGCGCCAGAGGTAGAATCTTTTTGAAATGACCTTTAATGATAAGCTGTTATTTTTTTTAGGAATATTTTAATTGGAAGACACGTAAAAGGATGGTCGACCATATCACATTTATTTACTTATTTATTTATCGACATCAAATAAGATCACATATCAGCAGACTGTATTTGTATCTCTACTATCTTTGATGCCATGTTCTATTATTGTGATCGTTTCTTTTTAGTAATATTGTCAGTCAGAGCGTACTTTTCATCTCCTTGGCAGGCAAAGAATTCCGCGCCGGAAAAGGAATCTTCTTCTTCCGTTTTGACAGTTGAAGTGAGGAGTTTGCTTTCCTTGATATTTATTAGAAACTCTAAATATTATCATCTAATACATGTGATATATGATATTTCGATTTTAATGATAAGAAAATTGCTAAAAAAAAAAAACTTCTTTTCTCTTCTTTTATTCATCTTGGCTGATAAAATAATATATTATATTCATCTAGGGTAATATATATCGAGGTAATATAATAAAATAAAATAATCTGCATGAATTCCCAAGATGGAGACGATGGCCAGCTCTAATGGTAAGGTGCGAGGAACATCGCAGACTTCTCCGTATGCGCAGACAGAGGGACTCCTCTCGGAGGCCCTGACGAAATACGCGATGAAGCTGGGAGAGGACTCGGATCTGGGCAAGGTTGGAGAGAGAGAGGGAGAGAGAGATATGGATAGAGAGAGAGATGGAAGAGATGCTTTCCTTGATATTTATTAGAAACTCTAAATATTATCATCTAATACATGTGATATATGATATTTCGATTTTAATGATAAGAAAATTGCAAAAAAAAAACTTATTTTCTCTTCTTTTATTCATCTTGGCTGATAAAATAATATATTATATTCATCTAGGGTAATATATATCGAGGTAATATAATAAAATAAAATAATCTGCATGAATTCCCAAGATGGAGACGATGGCCAGCTCTAATGGTAAGGTGCGAGGAACATCGCAAACTTCTCCGTATGCACAGACAGAGGGACTCCTCTCGGAGGCCCTGACGAAATACGCGATGAAGCTGGGAGAGGACTCGGATCTGGGCAAGGTTGGAGAGAGAGAGGGAGAGAGAGATATGGATAGAGAGAGAGATGGAAGAGAGTGCGAGAAATTTAGACAGTTATTAGAATAGTGATCATGTTTGTGGACGTTTTCAATCAGGAAATAAAAGGTGTTCAGGGCAGGGTAGGGGGCGAAAATGGAATCGAAAGACAGGGGGAGTTAAAAACCAATTTTCCCCTTTTTCTCTCCTTTTCTGTATTACAAATTAACTGAATTTTTTATGAGAAAAAAATGTCTTCAAAGGCGGAGTGGGTAATAGAGGGTCCCCCAAAACATGTTGGAGTGCTGGATTCCGGCAACCCTGTTATCCTGGGCGTTCTTAGCCTTTACTTGATTCGACACCCCAGTTACACTCTGATGGGTAATAGTATTTCTAATAATTGTTATCGAATCAATATGCTTGAATTTTAAATTGTTCAATTATAAAGGAGCACGAAACTCTACAGTAATCTTTTTCAAGTTTCCTGACTATTGTAGTCGGCGTCTCTCCAAATCCCATGCTCTCTCGCCCTTGAGTCAGGCAAAAAAGGCGCTCAAAAGTGAGTTTTAAACCACCTTAAGGCTCTCTTCGACTCTGGCGAAGCGTACCGTCAACTCGCAGACATCAAGTATCAATTGGAGGATACAATCAGGCGGAGCTTTATCGATCCAATCACTCATCTCCAGAACAACGAACTCAAGGATGTCAGTATGAGAGAGAACGAGAGAGAGAGAACGAGAACGAGAGAGAGAGGGGATTAAGAGAAAGAGAGAGAGAGACAGAAAGAGAGAGAGAGAGAGAGAGAAAGAGAGAGAGAGAGAGAGAGAAGGAGGAAGAGAAAAAGAGAACGAGAAAGAGAGAGAGAGAGAAGGAGGAAGAGAAAGAGATAAAGATAGTTCCAGGTGGTACAAGTGTCGCAGCTGTCTGCACTGGTCGAATCGCAGCTCGACTTCCATCAATTGACTGCGCAAGTACTCGAGACGCTCCACCAACAGCTGAAAGGAAAGTTTGCGCCTCCTCCTGCCTACTCCCCAGCCATGGGGAATGCAGAACCAGCAGTGAATGGAGGAGGGTGGCATCAGCAGCAGGCAGAGGCACTCACGCAGAAGGCAGCAGGTTGGAGAGAGAGAGGGAGAGACAGAGAGAGAGAGAGACAGAGAGAGAGAGAGAGAGAAGGCGGAGGGAGTGAGAGAGGGAGAGAGAGAGAGAGAGAGAGAGAGAAGAGAAGGGGGAGGGAGCGAGAGAGGGAGGGAGAGAGAGAGAGAGAGAGAGAGAGAGAGAGAGAGAGAGAAGAGAAGGGGGAGGCAGCGAGAGAGGGAGGGAGAGAGAGAGAAAGAGAGAGAGGGAACGAGAGAGAGAGAGAGAGAGGGGGGGGAGGGAGAGAGGTAGAGAGAGAGGGGTGGGGAGGAAAGCAGAGAAAGAAGACGACGGAGAGAGGGATTGAAAGAGAAAGAGGGATCTAGAGAGAACTCTTTCCAGAATCCACATCCACTATCTTCGACCTCGAAGCGCAGAATGACACGGAAGTTGACTTTAAGGCGGGCATTTCGTGTTTATTTCATAATAGAACTACTCACAATCAGACAATTTTTTGACGATTTTTTTAGAACTTATAATAGATATTTATTTTATTTTATTTTTATTGGCGGTTAATTCAAATGTTAATAATTTCTTCATCTTTAAGGGGGGCGCTCTGATCGAACTGGTCTCGCAGATCGACGAGAACTGGTACGAGGGCCGCTGCAACGGCCGTGCTGCATTCTTCCAAGTCTCGTACGGTTATGCAAATTACGTACCAAATCAGCAGAATATATATAATTTAGGCAAAGTTTAGTAGTTCACTAATTGTAAAAATGTATATAAAAATCGAGACAAGTTATTAAGCGTGCAAATAAGATAAATATACACTTGATTGATTGATTGGTTTATTTATTAGGTTTATTTAGCACGCATGTTGAGAGGATAATGATAGCAGTAAAACATGCAAATTATATATAATTTAGTAACATATAGGATGAATCAATAATTATGAAGGGCAGACAATATCGCAGTGGGGGATATCTTACAAAAAGATACCTTCAGCGTTGACGCTACGCTCTCGCCTCCTGTGGTTGCGAAGTCAGCTATGGCTTGGCCGTATCAGCCATCTCTCCGCGCTCCTCGCCCTGCCTCTAACCAGAATGAGAAGAAGCAGAAGAAGAAAGGCCGTAGCAGCCGAATTGACATGGCAGTCAAACGGCAGTTGCTGACTGCCGTCAAGAAGCTCTTCGACGACAGCAACCCCTTGGCCTGGCACATGACTTCCCTCGCTACGGTAAAGTACATCATGAGCCAAGTTCCAGACTACACTTACGGAGCCAACACATTGAAGCAATGGCTCTATCGGCGAAGGAAGGAAACTGGCTCGTACTGTTGACCGTTGTCTCTTCCCATCCCTGAACTGTGAAATACGTGTATCATTTTAACTTAAGTGTTAATTTAGGCAAATTTTGTTTAGTTAATCCAAATATATGCTAATTAACTCACTTCACATCCTACCCGGACCACCCGACTCTAAAAACCTCATAAATGGAGATATCTAGTGACAGCTGCCCTCTCTGATTCTCCCTTCCCAGACTCACCCCCTATTTCTCCCCCTATGTCAACACTCATTGAAAGATTCACTGTACTATGTTGTTCGATCCGAATGCAATAAATAATGTATTATCGATGAAAATGCAGAGATTTTCGAGATGATTTAAAAATATATTAATGTCTTGCGGAGAAATGCCGGAGTCCTCTGTGTTTTCTATTGCCATGTACTTCTTGAGTATGACTGTATCGCGCATACATTGGATGCAAGAAACACAAAAAGATAAGATGTTCCGGCGACTCCTCCTACTGTGACGATATCGTCGAGCGAGCAATTCTCAGACTCTGTCCTGTTGCTCGCCCTTTCCGCATCTTCTTTCGCCTTATCGACACTGATTGTGAGAAATTTTGAGACAATATGGTTTTGCAAGTTTATTTTAGTTTACTTTTCTTCGACTGCGGAGTCGAGCACAGGGAACGTGTCTGCGGGCACAGGACTGAGAACGCTGCTTGGCCGACTGCGACGAGGACGCGGAGTACAAGGAACAGCAGAAGAAATGCTACAAAGGGAAATATTAGGCAAGATTCTACAACTTTCAGTTTTTTATGGTGTTTTCTTGTTTCTCTTGAATACCTCATATTGTCGTCTCAAGGCTCAAATCAAGTTCGATCGATTCCTTAGTCGTCGCATCGCTCGCTTGAGAACTCCGGCCGTGATGAAGATGAAGGTGAAGAGAGCGCAGGCAAACTGCCGAAAATTTGAGAAAATCAATAATTCAACCGGGTACCGGTAATTTATAGATTTTTCCTTCATAATCACATCCGCTTTTTTGAGGGAGTAGGTGATTTTCAATATATGTAATTGCACATCAATTTGTTTGCCACTTTACAATCCCTCGATAATGACAAATCTTGCAATCGAATTCCCTCAATCAATCGATGAGCCATCTCTAACAATCAATTGATAAAAGGAAATCGTGCCGGGACTACACTTGGCCAGCTCTGAAACGATGTAAAATTGGTTGCTAGTGTATATTAACGAAAATTGCCTTAGAGAACAAACGAGCCGCATGTCCGGAAGAACCGTCCGATCATAGTCTCTAGGTCGAAAACATTTTGTCGCATTGATAATTTGATCCCGCACTGTTGTTCTCCATTTTCTCTCCCTTTTCCGTTTTGAGAACTCATAGTAATATAAGATTCCTTAGATAATGTAACACACCCGAAAGGACACGATGATGGAACTAGAAGTAAATGAATTGGATGGAAAAATAAATAAATAAAACATAATTATAGATTGTTAAAATACGGGGAAGAGACATTGAAAAGTGGAACAAGGAGACGGACATTAAATTTCCAAATAAATTGCTAAATTTAACGATTAACATCATGAAATAATATCCATTTTTCTTCTATTCTCTAACAATAAGATTTCCTTAGCAGGTTATGCAATTAAAAGATTTAAAATAATTAATTACAAGAATCAAATTATTTGGGCGTGCAATCTGAAGTGATCTTTCATTTCTTCTTGTTACTGCAAACACTTATCTTTCCAGTGGGCGTGTTCGTTATCACGTTGGCATTTGTTTTCTAGAGTGACTCAAGAGATTTCATTCGGAAGAGTTGGAAGGGAAGTAAATTTATAGGATCCGGATGCCAGGTTGAAGGCGGAGGCAATCGACCCGAATAGTCACTAACTCAATAAAGAACACGTTTACATTTCTGCACTGCTAGTTATAATAATTAATACGTTAAATTCTTTATTTTAAAAATAATTTAGAAACAATTTCAGTAAAAATATGGTAATTAACTCTTATTGCCAGTGGTTGGAGAATAATAAGCGGGCCGTTTTATTCACATTTTTCTGCGTAATTTCTTACTAGTAATGCCTTTTAAAAATTGTTAAGAAATCTCCCCATCATTGGATAACTTGAGCGTGGAACTCACAGGGTAAAGCCTTTTAAACCATTTAAAGATGGATGAGGGGGCCGCGGACGATTTTCTTTCCTTTTTACTCTCACGTCTACGTCAAAGTATATTTAATCGAAAGGTTATGTTATTTGACTCATATAGTATGTACCAAGATGGAAAAGTGGGGAAGAGAAACATCAAAAGAATGTGGAGAGAAAGTGAGAGGGAGTGGAGAATGAGAGAAAGATGAAGTGAAGGACAAAGATAGATGTAGAAAGAGAGGGAGGGAGAAAGCGACTGGCTAAATTGAACACAGCGTGAGAGTCGGAATTGGAATTTGCGTACATAACGTTTTAGAAGGTCAGAAAGTTTAACTAAAGTTAAAATAGCTAAAAATGAGAAATCCAAAATATCAGAAACTTCGTTCATGTGAAATCTGAATTCATTCAGGGTAGTTATATAAATCATCCATCAGATATGTTTGTGTAAATGGTCATCTTTGCATGTACATACATAGATATGCTCTTGCAATGAGAATATCTGTAGTAAATGTACTAGTTTTAATGTCTGCTCTTTTTCGATGCAATCATACACATATGTACATAATTATTAATTACTTCCCAATGAAACATGTATATGCATTATAGATTGGTCATAACTATGGTCACGCTGCGGATAGTTTTTTTTGATTGCTCGCTGTGGGCTAAAATTTATGCTAGCCGGCAGTGAAGAATCAGGGCGAAAGCGAACTATTGCCAGATTTCGAAGCGATAGTTCAATTCGGCTGCCACCACTGATAGAGTATTCTGAGGTATTTTTACATTCGCATAACTCCTCACCATCCCCCCACCTCTTTCCACCACCCAACTTCTTTTTTTTAAATTTATCTCCGCTTTACCCACATTACGTATTTATAGATTGTATATGTGCATATACATATGTATACATATTTTCTCTATTAGTGCCCCCGGGGGCACTATTTTTCAATGCCCTTCCGAGTAGGAGGCACTATTAGAGGGGGGGGGGGTTCTATTAGAGGGAGGGGCACTATTTTTCGATGTGATTGACAAAAAGTTTGATAACAATATTTTACTTAAAAAAAAAGAAGAATCATAGGTCGAATTCAATGGGATCATCACCGGAATATCGATTTTACGGGAGGTTTTGAATGAATTTGCATTAAGTTCATTGGGAAGAGCATCTCATGCCTCCAGGATTCATTCGAGGTGCGTCGTGTGCCGAGATATTAGACTATTTGGAGGGGAGCACTATTTTAGGGGGGTTCTATTAGAGGGAAGGGTACTATTTTTCAATGGCCCTTCCAAGGGGGTACTATTAGAGGTGGCAGGGGGTCTAATAGAGGGAAGGGCACTAATAGAGAAAATACGGTATATAATAATTGAGTCCAAGCACCAACAGATGCTTCCGAAGAAACGGAGGAACCGGATCTGGACAACTGCTGGATTTACATGGCAAACTGCGGCTTCGGCATCTACAACGGCCCGGTCGGCCTCGCCAATTCGCTGCTCGCCTTGGCGCTCTCTCTCCTCGGCAACTCGGCCGTCTTCATCGTTTTAACCTTTCGATTCGGAGGTGGGGGGGGGGGGAACCTCACCCGGAAATGAGAGGAACCTTATTTTATTGCGAAACCGATGTGTATCGTTTATGTTTGTCGATTTACATACTTCTTAACGGTAGCGTTCGCTCACTATATATGAACAAATATACCAGTTAAAATAGTTTACTCTTTCTTAACGCAATAGTTGCATTTGGATCCCTCCGACTCTGCCGGTCCCTCATTAAAAACCATGATCTTGGCGGGACGGTATAATTGCCTCAACTAAATATGCAATGTAATCTAAAAATTAAAGGTGGAGCCTCCAGCTCCGAAGACAACCTGCGCTCCTTGCGGCTGTTTCTCCAACTTGCCGCACTTGCTAACATGGCCTTCTCACTCGCCTACACTTTCTCTATGCCAGTTAGAGCCATTTGCTCCTAATAATCTTTTTTTATTGTAGAAACGTCAGAATGCATTTAAAAGAAATATGGATTGACTATCAAGGTAATATTTGTTTTGTATTCTTGCAACGATTCTTTTGTATGTATGAAATCAGGGATGATTTTCCTGATTCACAGATGGTCCTCACGTTCTGGGGCTTTGTCGTTGTAAGGCGGGAAGGACTCTTCCCTGAGGAGGCAATGTTCTTGAATCTCTTCTTCTTCTCGCTGGCCGGCAATGTTCTTCGGCCCACCGTTCATTTTGCACACCGTTACATGTCTGTTTGTAGGTAGGCAAGATTACATAACGTTACAGAAATTGTTTTTTTATATATTTTGTTTAAGTAATATTTCTACCAATTTATAATTAATACAGCAAATAACATTTAAAAAAAGTCTTTATCCGGTTGGTTCAAGGCATTTTAACCAAAATGGGAGGGATTTCCACGATTCCTCGACTTCCGGAATCTAGCGATGTGATATCTTTTAAATTGTAGGATAATGTAAATACACGAGTCAATTTGCAAATTCCTAACATGATGTGCCCAAAATGAAAAATATTATTCAGACATTTCTCGGCGCCACGAATGCGTTGGAGTGCATTCTTGCCCGTTTTGGTGGCAGTAGAAATTGGCGCAGCCGGATGGGCTGCGCTGTTCGTCATTGCGTGTACGAGGGATGTCTATCCTTCATTTATTTTCTCTTTACACGTCAGTATTTAATGCGGTAATTATTTGAAGGACGATAGCGGCACTAAGAATTACAGTGAAACGATAGCATCAAAATTGTTGTCCATTTTCCTTCAGAAGGACGCGGTACGCATGGTGGCCATCTGCTTGCTGGTGGAGATGCTCGCTTTCTCTCTGCTCGCCTTTTTCATCTCGCGATATCTCTCCTCTCATAGGGCTTCGATGTCAGAGCAGACCAGACGCCTTCAAACAAGACTCACTATTATGACGGCTGTTCAGGCATGGAGAAATTTCTAAAGGACATGTGTTGCGGAGTTATGGGTGTGTATAAGTAGAATATGTATGTATGTATGTTTGGGATTCTTGGGATATTAGGAATAATTATATCTGCAATATTCATTCCCGGAGTACACACAAGAAAAAATACCATTGAATTTCCGAAATCGCAATACACCTTGGGTGAATACCATTTAAAATAATAGATGTTCGCGGAAATTTAGTTCGGAAGCACTAGTATTGTGCAATGGCAAAAACCGCAAAGGATAATACTTTACTCTGAGCCCTACCTCAAGTGCGTCAGATAGTACTCCTTGGCGCAGTTCCATCTTGCGCATATATGGCGTCAAGCGGCAAGATTTGGTTGCAATTCAGTACTAGGCTGCAACCATAGTTTTTTTTACTTAATGTGTTTCATAGCTGATTTTGATAACTTTACAATGAATCCGCTTTCCAGGAACGTGCATACGACGCGTTTCAGTTCATGCAGGGCGGCTCTGCCCCTTGGACACTCGCTTAGCAGGTTGGTTGAAAACGGATGTTGTTAAGGGTTGTTCTTCTTGCTAGTTCTTGTTATATTTTTATATTTTCTTTAAATTTTGGCTTAGCCTATTATTCCCTCAATTTTATATGTTTAGACTTCGCGGTGGTAAGGTGCGTTGGGCGGCCACTCGAGACGGAGGCAGTGGACCGAAAAGTGCAAGGTATGCCTGCTTTGAGAATATTAAAAGTTAACTTGTGACTGACTGACGAAAGTTGTTAGCCTTATTGTTGAAAGTGTGAACGATATGCTTTTTTGTTGCGATGTTAGTTAATATGCCTAAAATGCTACCGGATGGTACCGATGGATGATACCGGATGGTACGATGGATGATACCGGATGGTACCGATGCTTCGAGAAAGTTACTCGAAGAGACACGGTTAGCATTGCTTTTAAATAAAATTTTAGGTTTTTTAAAATGATGTCTAAACATTTGATTATCCTAGTTTAATGTTTTAGTAGTCTATGTAAGTGTACTTGTAGAAACTACCGCCTCGATCTGTGTCGGAGAAAGGGGCCTTCCATTGCAATTTAAGAGATTCGACAACTTGCATACCCAGCTCAGGTAGATAATCATATTTTGCATCGCATGCAATAACATATTGATGATATCAAAGAGCAATTCATGTTTTTCCTTCATAATTATAGTTACTATCGGACTTCGACCACGGCTTCAAAGTGAACACTCGAGAATTCATCCTTCAATGGCCTCGGATTCGTGCCTATCTCAACGGTCTTCTCGATAGAAATTTTTCTCCTGCTGAAAAGGCATCTATTTCCGCGTTGAACACCGCGACTGGTACAGGTGAGTCAATAAAAATAAACAAAATACCTTTCGCCCTCTTGAGCACAATTACTTTACAGAAAGGTAGTAACATGTCATTACAGAAGCACTTTCGTTCCAAGCGGTACTGGCCGTGCTTGAGCTCTTCAAAAAGTACTGTCCTCGCAAGCAGTTGGCTCGAGTTGGCCGATTCTTCTCGACCTTTCTAGTCGGCCTTTTATAACTTTGTGCAACTTACTGGTTATGGCTTAAAGTAATTAAAGAATTTTACTTAATGGTATCTCTTTCCTTTTTTGACTCTTCTTTTGCTGCTTAATTGAAAATTCTCTGCTTGTTACAGCGTGAACGAGACTCAGCACACGTGGTCAACAAGCTTTGCGAGATGCAGTTTCGGCAGCCCCTTGTTGTGCTTTACGGCCAGAACACCACGCAGTTCTCCGTGTTTTGTAACGTGAGTCCTTCTTTTTTCAGCATAATTTAGCAACAACACGAAAATGAATTAGCGAAAGAGTTAAAATGCAAAAATATTCCACTAATATCCTACTTCATTTGCTACAAATAGCTTCGATTTTAATTTCCTTTTTGTGATTTTTTTATATTATTCCAGGGAGTCGAGATCCTGTGTGAAGACTCGTTCATCGAAGCGGTTACTGTGGCGTTGGCATGCCATTTCATCTTCCATCTCCGCTTTGACGCCGAAGTTGCCGATCTTTGGGGGCTCTTCTCTACCCTGATTGGCGCGCCCTTCACTCTCAAGTCGAATACTGCAATCAACCTCGCCGACAGCATCAAAAGGCATTTGTCGTCTGATTAGATTCCATATCTTATTTAAAGAGTACAAATGTCTATTTGCATTTATCAGAATCTATTATATTTTGAACTAATTAGTTTCGCTAGCAATTATTAATTACTTTGGTTTCTTTAAACCACTTACAGTTGTTTTGTTGCTTTGTTGTTGTTGTTTTTTTGCCTAATTGGTTTCCTTAAACCACTTTTATTGTTGACTTTCAATCTTTAACTGGTCAATTTTCGATGACTCAGGGTTCTGTTACTTTGCAGGTAAAAGTACTTAGATGATGATTGAAATAAAAAGTTGTTGCTTTCGTTATGCAATTCAAAGTGGAATGAAAGGGGCGAGGCTAATCGATTGGCCAGTGAAGCGACAAGGAAGGAAGGGAGGAGGGGGGGGGGCTGCCAGCGCTAGCTCGAAAATACCATTCCGGCAGGTGTAATTCACGCCGAGCCGAGTTTTTATGGTATTTGACCAGTGGATCTGAAACAATAGTTTGAAGTTGCTCAGTTTTAAAGTAATTACCCCCAAGTTTTGTGGCGATGGTATTTACCATCGACGAGACTACTATTCGTAATGGTATTTTTTCTTGTGTGTATATACCGAAGTCCACAAAGTGCTACGATTACAACAACATATTCGTAAGATCTACATATGAACATCAAAAACTGTGAAAGCAAACTAGTTTGCAAGGAATAACTTACTTTCTATCAGATGTCATTGCCTTTCGTGACTCTCCACGTGCCAATTACGCTGTCCTTGCTTCGCCGATGCTCAACTTCACTCTCTTCCCTCTACTCTTTCCTCTGCTCTTCGCCTGGTCGCCCGTGGCCGACCCAATCATCGTCATCTTCTTTGTAAAGGTATGTATACATGTAGTTAATGACTGAACTGACTTTGACATCATTCAGGATGTTCGAACAAGGCTTTTCTTTCCCAAAGGACAAAGCGATGCTGCCCTTTCGACAATTGTTGTATCCAAATTTTGAGAGATTAACATTAATAACAAATAAATCCAAATGTTGCTTCTTGAGAAAGAAGAATGGAAATCTTATAGTCTATACACGTTGGTCTGGATGAACACATACATACTATATACATATGTACGTGCATTTCACACTTGCATTACACAAATGTCCTGGACGCTTGTCTTTGTCCTAGAGTAAAATTAATCGTCCTTTCGTAGAAGAAGCAGGACTACTAGGCTTCCCTCCATGTTCATGTACGACATGGAGAACAACAAGATGCTGCCTAGGATTTTATTCCCAAAAGATATTTTACGGTTTCTCTCCTCTTCGGCCAGTCCGCGATGCTTCTAGGGCCCGCTTATTCTATGCTTTGCTCGCTGTCCTGTTCGTAGCCCTTTTCGAATTCATCAAAAACATGTTCGTCATTGATACTGAAATCAAATTGATATCACAAAATATCACAGCAATTGAACTTTTTGTATTTTTGCGTTTATTTTTGAATATCTCAGTGGGTGATAGCAGAACTAGAAGAACTTCTTGACGCGGACAATGTCCATCCTGGTCGAGTCGTCCGTACCATGCAGGACGACTTCAGCAAAGAGGAAAGAATCGATTGCGAGCTGATCAAAATCCAAAAAAAAATCAATAGGTCAATAATCGGTTCGAAAGAACCAAACAATCATTTCCGTTCATCACTCTCATTCTTATCTCACGTTTCACTAATGTGAACTGAAAAACTCAACGTTCAAGTTCAATCGCTCACCGAACTCCAATAATCACTTGATAAATGGACCCTGCCGCTCACTCACACTTGGGTCTTGGCGGCCGAGATGTCAACGGCTCCGCCCGGCTAGAGCCGATCGGGGCCCAACATTCCATGGGCCCCGGCCAAGCCGGGCCTATGGAGTCCAGAGATGTTGGCCAATTCCCCTCACGGTAGGAGAAATTGGTCAGTTCTCCGAGAACAAACACTAAAGTATGCAGAAATTGGCAAATTGATTGACATTCAATCGGAATTTTTTTTCTATAGTTTCAATCGTCCTTTTGTAAATTAAAACGCATTTTTGATATCAAGAATTTGTTCTTGTTTAATGATTACAAAAAAATAATCCAGGATGATGACGATTCCTCCAAGGTGCCGAAGACGGCCTCACGAGAGAAGTTGTCGCTGCTCATGTCCTCAGAAGGCTTCTTGTTAATATGAATATTCGGAACATTATATTATATCCACTCATCCAACTTTTCATGTGGCATATTATTGAGTCCAGGCAGAAAAGTAGATATAGTGCAAAGTTTGAGAGCATAACTTTCCAGAGTTTTGGGCGTCAGTGCGAACAAAGTGACATTTAAAGTGGAAGCCACAAATGTTATTGTTAGGATGAGATGAAAGGGCATAAACACACCGTAGTCTTAGCGACCCGTCGAGTGGTCGAATCTTCTAGATGCTTGGCCAAATGGAAACTGTTAAGTAGATAGCAAAAATCTACATATATTTGCCTATGTACTCGACTACGTGAGTCTCGCTCATCTGCTTATGTATGTATACATATTCGACGGACTCACGTCTCCTCTCGCTTCCAGACACTTCCTTCTTTTTCCTTAACAGCAAGCGGTTGTCCCTCTTCTTCCTCTCTCTCTCTCTCTCTCTCTCTCTCACACACACACACACACACATAATAAACCCTCTCATCTCTCACCTTGACCACCCACACCCACATCTTCCTCTCCACGTCTGGAGCCACACAACAGAATCAGACGACGAGAGCCGAGAGAAACAGAAGTGCGAGCATGCCGGAGGACATGAGCTGCAGTATTCGTTCATTAATTAATTAAGCTCAGTTTTTCTGTGAGAGAGAGTGAAAGAGGAAGCTTAAAGAACAAACGAGTCTCGTGCCCGGAAGAACCATTCGATCGTAGATTCTCTGGCGAAGATAATGATTTGCAAGCGTTTTGTCATACTTGATAAGCAGATTCACTGATGTATTCCTCTTCCTCTCACTTTCCCGTTGTATGCGTTAATCTTCATGCTCTGTGTACGAGAGCAGATAAGAAGCTGGAATAGGGAACTCTTAATAATAGTAGATATCTTATGGTTACATCATGAAACGAGCCACGTAACGACAAGATTTTGGAACTATAAATAAACAGTTGGATACAATTAAATGATTAAGATATAATGATGGATACTTAAAATGCTGAAAGGGACGTGGAAAACTACGAACAAACGGGCATCAAAAAGTATATTTCAAAGGAATATACAAATGTATCTAAAAGGAATGAATGTCGGTGACAGCTCGGATAGCACCACTAAAGAAAGAAAGGTGAACAATGATGATGCCCATTCCATTTCTCCCCCGTCTAAATGAATCATTTCTCTTTCTCATAGATATTTACAAGCGCCCCCCTCCCCTCCGCGACCACCACACGACCCATGCCCATTTCTTGTCGTCTGAGGACCATTCTCCTCCTTGTCGTCGAGTTACGTCTTGGCAAAGCAATAAATGACTTCAATATATTTGTGTCTTGCAGACTCTACGATATAAGAATCTTTTCGTAAAAGAAGCAGGAATCCTTGGTTTCCTTCTTTGTTCATGTGCTTCTTGAATAGCATCTTTTTTAATTAAGTGCTTGGCACAGAGCAAAATAAGATGACATTTACTCTTGGTTAGCGCCGGATGGCCGATTTACAAAAACAAATGTATGCATACTATAGAAAGAAGAACACACGTATTATACTAAAGCAAAAAAAACATTCTTTATCGTGCGCATCTTCAACTGCTCTGCCATCGCCAGTCAGAAAGACCAAGGTGGACAAGAGAAACGCCGCAATCATTGCGAACGTGCGGAGGAGAAGGCCGAAGCCGGTTAAGTACACCGAGTAACCGTTCGCATTACTCCATTCTAAATAATGCTTCTCAATGTATACAGATCTTTTTCAGAACAATATGATTGCATAAAATGGCAAAAACTTACGTACCTCAAATGTATTGTTGACTCGAGCATCTCTTCATCGATCGTGAACACGACGAGGCTGATCGCCAACAGAAGCCCTGCATAGGACTTTTCTTCTTAAATCAAAATGCATTGGCGGCTTCATGGTTAGCTCACCCTAGTAGTAAAATCGTAGTCGCCATCAGAGAAGAATTCGCATGTGCACAGTTGATTCTAGAATCGGAGAATGAATCCTTGTAGGATATTCGGGTAAAAAAACATATAAACATTTGACGAGATGTTTGAATTTACATATTGGCGGGAAATTCAAACCAGCGATGCCGCCGCTCAGGAAGGACGAGACGAGGACGGCAACGAGCGCGAGCAGCTACGCGCCCGCTTGCCACGCATCGTCGCGGTTGGAGGGAGCCGCCAGGCCAGGGCAGATGGAGGAGAGGCTTGAGAGGGAGAGAGAAATAGGAAGAGAGAGAGAGAGAGAGAAAAAGAGAGAAAGATATTAAAAGATGATTTGAACTATTCCTTCAACGTTATAATCCACCGGGAAAACGTTCCGCTTCCCGAGACTCCCGCATATCGCTCGATTCATGTTGAAAATATAAACTTGCGGAATTTTGAAGACGACTAAGACATGTTGTCAAGGGTAGAAAAATATATGTTTAATTGGGCAATGAATTTTTTCTCGTTACATAAATGAACGTCGTCGAAAGCGCCGAATGCGCCAGTAAAAGGTGACTAATGATACCCGTCCCATTCCCACCTTCAAAATGAATCATTTCTCTTTCTCTAAGACACTTCTCTAAAGGAAAAATTCAACGTCTCTTAATGTCTCCTCAACAACTCGTTGCGAGATTGACTTGGCCAAAGTGTATATGAGCTCAAAGCATTTTCTTCACTCCTTCTTCTCCATTGGACATTTTCTTACGCCCACAATTGAGCTTCTCTACTGTCACGGCGGGAAGAAAGCCGAACGGCAAACCGGCTGGCGAGGACGGACCTGTCCCCTCGGGGCGGTGCCGCCAACGCCAGCAAGCCGTTCAGTGTTGGCTTGGCCCAACTTGGCGGCTGCCCCGGCCCTGTCCTTCCCCTCTCCCCTTGTCTACGTTTTTATCATATATATATAGTGTTAGATATGATAAAGGATAAAGACCCAAGTCCTTCTTCTCCCGCATGCTTACGCTCCTCCGCGATACAAGTCTATTAACTGCCATTAGAGGTAGGCAAAACCGTTTTTGAAGTACAGACTCCTACACAGCTTCACTTTAAGCACGTCAGGTTGTCCAAGCGAGGTGATGAGCGAGATGACGAGACAACAGAAGAAGGATCTGTCGCTGCCGCGATCACCAGCCGGGCTTCCCTATGAAGAGCGACTTATCTTTTCACCAAAGTGGCCTCTCATACAACATGCAGGTATCGTACGGTGAGACGCTCTCAATTACAACCTCTTTGCTGTTTCTCTCATAAATCCTCCAAGACTCGTTTATCTCTTTCACCTAACTTTCTCCTCTACTCTCACTTTAAGTAATTCTTTCCTTTTCCTTCTTCCTTATCCTCTCTCCGCGATCCGAACACCGCCCGAGCGTGCAAGGAGGAAGGGAACGGCGACCCTGTGATGTGAAGCACTTGGATGCCACGCAACGAAGCCTCAAGACAAGGATAGGAGTGCCGAAGGAAGGGCGAAAGCATTTACGGATAGACCAGCCGTCTGGAATTCCTCTTCTGTAGGAAGCTTGTGGCGATTCTCATTCAATTGAAAATGCAGTGCGCATTTCATCTCGCAAGCCTTCTTTTTCTGTCGATGGTAAGTTATTTGCTCTGACTATAACCAATTTAAGTACTTCAATACGAAATCGCTTATAATTTATTTACAGCAACTTTCACTCGATTCCAGCGGACTGACAAGTCGCAACTAAGCATCATAGCAAGCGACCATAAACTCTGCTTTAAAGTCTGCAAAAATGCAAGTGCCCACTCTTATAAGCTATTCCGTTGTTTTTTTACCCATCTTCAGTCACCCGAATGTTTGGGCGTCGCTGTCGACGGTCATGATTTTCCGTGCAGAGTCGTCTTTTCCTTATCAGGGCCCGTCCCGGCAAGCTCAGCCTACTTTGAACACCTCGAAGGCGGATCTTGCGCGGGGACGGGGGAGATCTACAGCTTCGACGTATAGCACGTTCGCATTTGTTGTTCGCAGTGTATTTCTAGTTCATCTACCAGTGGTAGCTCTGGTTGAATGGTTGATTTCCGCTCATTGTTAGCTTACTGTGCGATTAATCTTGGAAGAAAACTAAATCCAACTTTTGTTGAAATCAGAACCAACAAAAATCGGAACTTCAAGCATCCTGGAGTTCGATTGACAATGAGATAAACGGTTTTCTTTTCTGGACAATCGGATAACAAGCCAGTATTCACAAATGCATGCGACTAAATCAAGCTTACAACTACTCGAAGTAACCTTCTCTTGGCAGTACTCGAGCTTCCGCTGGTTCACTGCCAAGTCTGCCCAGTTCACTTGTAACTCATACCTTGTGACTAGCCCAGGGAGCCTTGTCAAGGAATCAACCGACATTCGATGCATCGTAAATTCTTTATGGATGGTGATTAAGAATGTGCATTACTTTGCAGATGCGCAATTCTACTATTGACATAAAGTTGTTGTCTTGAACTCTATGCCAGATTTGCCAAAAGGTCAAATCTTTCAAACATGAGACATATGTATGTTACCGTCTGAAATATTCTATTAACTTCACTTAGGTCGCTTCATAGCCGGACGCTTCTCGATTGGGACCGGAATTTGCATATGTACCATTCAATGCTGGCCCGCACAGCCGTAATCAATTGTGCATTATCCATTCTCTTTATTGCCTATCTCCCCGGTTTGTCAAATTTATTGTTTTGACAAACCGGGGACTTTATATACTTTCTTTCATTTAATAATATTGCCACGTGTGTTACATAACTCTGTTCCACCGTATAAATTGATTGATTGATTCCTATAAGTTTTATATAAAAAAAGGAAATGTCCAATCAAACACATGACGGAAGAAGAAGTCTAACACATTCTACAGTAACCTTTTTGTCGTTGTTCTTCTGGCTCACTGGTGACGCAGACACTAGTGTATCCGCAGAAAAAGTCCGGTCAGTTGCCGCGTCAACAGTCGCGGGAATTCGGAAGGCCGCCATTCTCGCACCAACGATATCCAATGACAAGAGCACACAGCGCTGAATCTGTCCCCTTTAGCCCAACTCAAAACCCCACCAGTGCACCATGCACTGGTCATACACCAAGATAGCAGATTGCCAACCTTGGCCGTTCCTGGCAATTTGCCAAGAACGGAACCAGCTCGAACAGAGCGAGCGGATTGAATGAAAATCAGAGAGCGGGAACTAACAGCATATTTCAGCTGTATTTTTCTGCACTTGACAATGTTAAAACTTCTTTATACCGAATAAAAAAAAAATTCTAATTTAACAAGTGAGTGCTGCACACTTTTCTATTTCAAAAAGCGGCTAGCACTCACAAGTTAAGCTTTAAAAAATTCTTTATTCAAGTTTAAAAAAACATGCATTAAACACATTAAATAAAAAAAATAAAAAAATCCTGGTGTCGATGAGGAGATCGCCGAGTCCTCGAAGATCGTGCTCTGGAAAATAAAAACATTGTTATTATCCTCTCTTCAAACCAATTTAAATAAATCTCTCTCTCTTTCTCTTTCTCTCTCTCTCTTTCTTTACCTGGGAGCAAGAAGGGCTGCTGCTGTCGATCGTCGAGTTGCTCGAGCCCGCGAAGACCTCGCTCTGCAAAAAGGACATTGTTAATCTACTCGCTTCGAAACGCTTTCACTTTCAATAAGTTCACAGTAATTATCTCTCTTTCATCTCACTCATCCATCTCTCTCTCTCTCTCTCTCTCTCTTTTAACCTGCAAGCAGGGTGGGCTGCTCGTCCTGCTGTCGATCCGCGAGTTGCGCGAGCCCGGGAACGTCTCGCTCTGGAAAAAAAATCATTGTTAATCTACTCTTTTCGAAATACTTTCACAGCTATGTTTCTCTATCTTTCCTCTCTCTCTCTCTCTCTCTCTCTCTCTCTCTCTCGCTCTCTCTACTTACCTGCGAGCAAGAAGGGCAGCTCCTCGGATGGCGGTCGCCACTTCCTTCGGGTGCGCTGACCGGCACTGAACATCAAAAATTGTAAAATTGGAAAGATACTAGAGCAACTACTGAGTCCTGAGGAAACATCTCCTCAGCTGTCATATCGGCATTAACAAGCAAAAAGACAAATAACTCACCGGGTCTGCTTCTAAACGGGCATGATCTTGAGGGCTTCGTCCTTAAGGTTGGCAGAGAGCATCGATGATCTCGAACTCCTGAAACAATGGAAAGTTCTACTGGGTTTCGTGAACAACGTTATCCATCATTTACAAATATTATCATAAAAATCCATTCCTTCCTTATTTGTTTTATCAAGGTATCCTAATTAAACGATAGAAAAATAACACAAACGCTAAGTTCCAGAGAGCAACAGATCGAAGTAACATTCAGAAATATAGTAAAACATAAATACCTTGATGGGAAGAGAGTTGAGGAAGATCTCCTCAAGTGTCGTGATTTTCCTGTCCTTGACAAGACGGCCGAGCTTCGTCACAGGCCTTCCTTCCCTCCACGGCCGCCACTGGAATAAGCTGAAATAAGCATGGTAGAGACTAATGGGTCCTTTTATTACTAGCTTTCCGACATAACAAACTACAATTTATAATTGAAGGGGACTCACCGGGAGTGGTTGGAGAGGTCCAGCGGTGGACGAAGAAGAGGGAATAGCAGTGGAGAGGGGAGTAGTGCCGCCGGCAGACGGCCGGCCACCTCTCCTTCCTCTCTCTCTCTCTCTCTTCGAACCTTTTGGGGGAAGTCGTAGGCGGCAGAAGCAGTAGAACAGCAGCCGCTTCGGAGAGTGATCATCTTTGAAAAGATCGATATACATATGCATGTGTTACAATATAAAGGGCAAAAAAAGTACTGTAACATTACTTACCGTATCAGAAGCATGCCGAGCGAACGCCTACAGTTCAAAAATGAACTGTCTCTGCAAGGTAAGAGTTACTGCCAGTAATTTTGAGGTTTTAAACCTCGCAATCATTAAAAATACAACTTTTTGTTGATGAGACAATCTTTTTATCAGTAACAATTTCTCATCAAGCAAACGGGGAGGAGGAGAACTGGGAAAAGTAGAACAGGGAGGAGGGGAAATTCTTAAAACTTACAAGCAGAAAATCAATTAACAAAGAATTTTAAGGAGAATCAACTGAAATTATTCAGAACAGAAGTAACAGAACCTGAGAACTTTTGATAAACCGTTATAATGAACCGGTAAATTTAATTAAAATATCAAGTAATCTAAAGTTATTACTATAATCTCTAGAACAATCTACTAATTTCTAGAATATTTATTAGTGACGATTTTAAAAAGCTATAACAATATCTAAATACTCTGATATCAACATTCAATTGCGTCTATTAAAAGAATTCTGGCAGTTTACCATCACAATCTTACTGACGTGGACAAAGATGGGTTGTTGCAGAAGAAGCGTGTGCGGGTGCGATTCGAGAAGCAAGGTCGTAGAGAGGAGTTGGAGGAGTAATGGTTGTGGTGTGCTGATTTGAAGAGGCAGAGGAGGAAGACGACGCAGAAGACCCAGCAGAAGAAGCGGGTAGAGTCTTGGCCTTGAGTCTGAAATGAAACTAAATTTTTTTAACGAGCGTTTAACTTTGTTATTTTATAAAACATTAACCGGGGGAATCAAAATGAAATGAACTGACCGTTTCTTCTTTTCATATCTCTTCCTTCGCTCCTTCTTCGCCAAAGACGATCGCGAAGGAGGCCGGAAATATTAAGTCATCACTAACTTTTACCTTTAAAAACGGTTTCTCTCTCTAACTAACCGATAATTTGAAGGAGAAGGAGAGACCGTCTGGGTGTCATCTGCGGCCGGACTCTGGGCGATAGCAGCGGGGAGAGCGGTAGCAGCGGAGAGAGCGGGAGCAGCGAGGAGAGGGATAATCTCACTAAACAAAATTAGTAGATAAAATACACCAAAAGTATCCTATTATTTTTTCACTGAAAGGTAAAAATCAATAGTGAACTCCATTAAAATTTGAACTCCATTAAAATTTTTCATCTCTAAAAATTACATTTTTTAATAAATAAACCGTAGACCATAATAAACATTAAAACCTTGTGTTATAAAGAAAAATTAAAAGAAGTGCCTTGTCGTCTTGGGAGTCTGTTCGAAGGTGGTGCATCAAGGTGGTGGATGAGCGGTGGTGGATGGGCGGTGGTGGCTGGAAGGTGTTGGTGTGTCGCTGCTCGATAAAGAACCTGAACAGGGTGAAATGGTTATGGTTGGAATGCAGGTTTAGCACAAATGCTGATCTGCAAAGTAAAAAAGGAATGGAGAAGAAAAAGATTATGGACACAAAGAAAAACACTCGAAACAAGTGTATTACTACAAATTAAACATCATAAGGAACAAATGTATACTTTTCATATTCAAAAGATCAGTTAACCTTTTAATAAACGTCGTTTTTTAACCTAAATCCCTTAAATTGTTTTCGTCTCAAAAAAGAAAGCATGCATGAATAATAAAATCATTCATCACATGACCGATCAATCAGTAAAAAACATGTTATAATACAAATTAAAGTCTCGCCTGATGCTGCTGTCCAGTTGTCGCCGCTCTTGCTGAGTGTTGCTGCTTGAGCTGGAGACTCCACACGAGGAGTCTAGCTTTGGCTCCTGAAGAAGGTGGAATGGAGGTGGTTCAGTTATATTACCTTTAGCATAATCGCTGAACAGTATCAGGAAAAAGTTGAAAAGAAGAACAAACATTCACTTTTCGCCAACGTGCATAAAACAACATGAACCAACGGAATGAGCACCAACTAATGACCATACCTTAACTTACGAAGCAAAATAACAACTTTACATAAGAACAAAACCAATATGAACCGGTCGAAAACAAGGTATGTTGCTCGAAATCCGCATTTACCCCTTGAAACATTTTCATATTCAAAGAATTATGTGTCCCATGCAGAATTTTTTTTTAATGACATGTAAAAATGCACTAACACTTTCTTTTTCATGCACCAATTGGTTAAAGTCAAACGGACACTTCTCTTAGCAAGCAAAGCGCTGTGAGAGCACATCGCATTGAGCTGCTTAAGAACGGAGAAGCCTACGACCTGCGTGGCCCATCGTTGTCATGAATTGGGCATCCTTGGGCATCAAGACAGGATTGCCTTTTTTTTTTAAGTCACTAATTTAATTTGTCTCCATTTCATTCTGTAATCGCTCTACACATCAACTGTCATTGCTGCTCATGAACCCGGACGCCGCCGCCGCTGCCAACCAAATACGAATTCGAGCGCGACTACACATCAATTTGAAGTCAACAGGACTTTCGCGCACAATAAAGCTCATAAAATGTTTACATAAAATATTTACTTTTATAGTCCAAGCAAGCGGTTTTTAGAATATGGAGAAGCGTTGTTTTCCTCAATGGTATTTAAACATGAGTTTTCAATCTAAATTTGTGTATATTTGCGTGAAGCTTTGACAAGCTGGTAGCCGGACGCTTCTCGAGTAGGATCGGAATTTGTATATGTACTATGCAATGCTTTCACGGACAGCCGTAATAATGTAATTCGCCTTACCCCTCACTGTGAATTAAATAATGAGCCTTTTGTAATTAAGCCAATTAAAACATGTTATTTTTGGAATTAGTGTCTGCAATAGAGGGAGGCAACGAAAATATTTATGAGACATCTCCTCCCAAAACACCTATATCCCAATAAACTATCACAGTAAATCGTTGTTGTTTTGTACCGAAATTCCCATGAAGAAAGAAATTCAAGAAAAAGAACTACGTAAATGCAAATAAAGTAATTAAGAAAAGAGAACATGTACTGAAAAAAATCACTGACGGGTAGACAGTGTCATTTAACATGAATAAAACATTTGAAATGATAGAATAAAACAAACATTAATTTGAAATACTAATTTTGCTATAGATGTAGCTATAGACAGATGAGAACGACAGCTTTATGGCCTCCTAATGACATAAGTATCTGCTTGTTGACTGAACCTCTCCGATCACTGATCACTTTTTGTTTCTCCGCCTCTCATTCATAGGGGCATGCGGCTCCAACAACTTGCTTTCCCCGGTACATCAAATCACCGCCGACGCAAACGATGTCGGTGTGGACTCCCTGCATCTAAATTTAAGGTTTTCAAACTCTAGATATATTTTTTTAATGATTGCATATCATACAACGGAACATATCACACTCTAATCGTTTGCGTGTATGTAGTTATACTCAGGAAATCGATCGATCGAAATTATGTGTGCACATTATCAAAATCGATAAAGAATGATGATTAGACATAGTATGTAATAAGAACGATGACCAAAACCTACAAGGGATTGAAGATGATATAATTGTCGCCTGTGCAGCTCGCCGCAATGTGACAGCTCTCATCGACAAAGGTTGGTGCAGAGCACCTATTGTTGACATCTCTTTATGAGTTCCATGTACATCATATTAAATTTGTGCATCCCGCTTCATCTTTCCTCATCTTTTAGCGAATAATCCGCCGTTTCTTCATGTCTTTTGACCGACCTCGTTCCGTAATGGGCATAGTCCGAGCATCTGTCCCAGCCATCTTGACGCATCTTCGCATTGCAAGCCGACGGGTCGCATCCTGAAACGGAGCAATTAAAGCGTAGCACTAAAATGCAGCATTAAACATTAGTGGTTTCTCAGGAGTCCCCGACCCTGCCGCATGAGTGGCGCCTTGGGGCTGGGCCCCAAAAAAAACCTACAAAACTCCATCGATGTACTTGGGTATTTAAATAATAATTTTCCATAAAGTTACCGTATTTGTTCGTCGATGCCACTGCGGTT
Organism: Allodiplogaster sudhausi; assembly: GCA_945643635.1. Lineage (NCBI taxonomy): Eukaryota > Metazoa > Nematoda > Chromadorea > Rhabditida > Diplogasteridae > Allodiplogaster > Allodiplogaster sudhausi. The sequence continues at coordinate 2,654,927 of CALZFC010000010.1, forward strand.
GTGCTGGCGAGATAAGTTGTCGTTGACTCTATAACCGTTTCTAATCCAGTCAGGAAAATGAAATATTAGCCATATTTATGCTCTGATGATCACTCGCTTCATTTATTTTAAATTAAAACTCGTTTCAAAGCGAAGAAATAGCTGAGAAAATGTTTTGAAAAACCTCGAAGAGTAAGCAGCTTCTATAATTGAGGCCACATACATACTTTTTGTTGTTGTCGTTGTCTTTGCCTCGGTGGTGCTTGCGGTCGTTGTGGTCGTGGACGGCTGAGCCGTGGTTGTGGTCGTGGACGGCTCAGCGCCTTTCTGAAATTGTTATTATTGATAGTACCCACTTACATATTTGAGCATGTTAAACTCATGGTCAGAATGTGACATCGCCATCCTAATCTTGATTATGAACGCTCAAGTTGTTCAGAGATGCCAGAAAGTTAATTAATTTGATGTGTACTCTGTACAATCAATAACTTCTGGAGCAACCGTTGTGGAGGTAGTGGTTGTCTGTAGATCCTCCACGTAGAAGCTGTAGATCTCCCCCGTCCCCGCCGCGCATGATCCGCCTTCTAGGCGCATAAAGTAGGCGGAGCCTGCAGGGGCTACCTCTCCGGTAAAGTGGATGCTGCACAACCCTTCTTTATCGACAGCGACGCCCAAGCATTGGCTTATCTGAAGGCGGCATGAAATAAACAGAATAGGTCACAAGAATGCGCACTTACCGGGTAACGCATGCACTCCCGAAAGCAAGTCTCATGGTCGCCTGTTTTGATGCTTTGTTTCCTCTTGTCATTCCGCTGGAATCGAGTGAAAGTTGCTGCTGTCTATAAAGAAATTATAAGCGATTTTAAATGGAATCTATAAATATCTTACCATCGAAGGGAAAAGTAGACATGCGAGAAGGAATGTGCACTGCATTTTCTGTTGAATGAGAATCGCCACAAGCTTCTCACAGAAGTGGAATTGCAAATGAATGCTCATCCGTAAATGCTTCCTCCTTTCCTTTGGTATTCCCATCCTTGTCTTGAAGTTTCGTTGCGTAGCAGCTAATTGCTGTTCATCACGGAGTCGTCGTTCCTTCCTTCCCTCCTTGCAGGCTTGGACGGTTTTCGGATCGTGAGTGAGGATAAGGAAGAAGGATATGGAAAGATGTTCAACCAGTGAGAGTGCAGGGGTAAGGCTAGGCATGAGAGATTACAAAAACTGCTTCTCATTCGAATGTTCCTTCAAGCTTTTCGGTATCCTCTAAAGTCTTATATAACGAAGAAGTACCATCATCAAAGGTTACAAAGACCATTGGAAGCGGCAGGACTCGAACCCGCGCCTTCATACTCATGAGCCGGACGCTCTCAACTGCTGTGGAATTCAAGCAACCACTTTCTTCTCGTTGACGTCCAAACCAGGCTAAGCACCGACCATAGAACGTAGAGCACTCCTCCTGCCAACATAATGGTTCGCCCCATGTAACGTGAGGTTCCATCGAAAGGTTACAAAGCCCACTGGAAGGTTCGAACGGCGACGCCTTGCGACGCAAGAAACGCCGAATGGCCGATGCGAATATGTGCATGTGTTTGTGTGCAACTAATTCTTTAAAGGCTTGTAAATTGAATAATTACCGTATTTTCTCTATTAGTACCCCCCCCCCCTTTATTAGAACCCCCCCTCTAATAGTACCCCCCCCCCCATCTGATAAAGCCATTGAAAAATAGAACCCCTCCCTCCAGTAGAACCCCCCCTCCAATAGTGCTCCCCTCCTAACAGCCTAATATCTCAGCTCGAGACGTACCTCGAATGGATCCGGGAGGTATGGGATGCTCTCTGCAATGAACTGATTACAAATTCATTCAAAGTTTCTGGTAAAATGGATATTCCAGTGATGATTTCTATGAATATGAGCTATGATTCTTTATTTTTGAGAAGAAAATGTTGTTAACAAACTTTTAGTGTCTCACATTGAAAAATAGTACCCCTCCCTCCAGTAGAACCCCTCCCTCTAATAGTGCCCCCCTATCGCAAGGGTCTTGAAAAATAGAACCCCCGGGGGTACTAATAGAGAAAATACATTATTTGGAATTGCCAATGGGTACCGACGAAAAGTACGAAATTTGAAGGATTCTGCATCACTTTATTCGCGCTTATCGGGCCAATGTGTTGATGGAATACACGGGGATCTATCACATGGAAGTGGGCGATCGATGGGCACCGGCGAGTTCGTCGAAGTGGCCGACGAAGATTAGGCAGTTCTTATCCCGGCCAGCCAAGCGGTTTCTCCGGGAGCAGCGTCGATTGATAGGAATTGGGGATGATCGAGCGCGGGTCGGGGCGGGGGGCGAACTTGTCATTTTTGATAAGGGAGCGAATGAAGACGCCACTTGCCACTGGGCCACCCCGCCCCAGGAGTCTAACAGATCCATTCGACATCTTCTTCGACTTGTCAGCTCGACTTCTGGTGAACATAAACGCCGAAATTTAAGAGCCAAGGAGCAAAACTCCCATCCTTGTTTTGAAGTTTCGTTGCGTAGCAGCAAAGTGATTCTCATCACAAAGGTTCCTTCAAGCTCTTATGTATGACTCTAATGTCCTTGCGACCGAAAGAAGTTGCCGCATTTGTATGTGTGCGTGTGTTTTAGGAGCTACAGAGCAAAACAATATCCTAGGCGATGACTTATAAGTAAAACCAGGAAAGACTGTACAAAGTGCCCATGCCGATACCCAAATAGCGCCAGTTGCTTGCTGCGCTCACACAGACCCCATGGGCATTCCATATCGGTAGGATCTCAAGTTTGGATCTTTAAGGGTTCTTTTGGGACACACCCTCAGTAGCATTGTGACTTAATTTGCATAAATTGTCACAGTGGATTTTTCAAATTCTAATAAAAGCAGGTGAAAGCCTTGTTTGTGGGAGTCTGCATTTGTAATTTGCATACCAAGTTTGTGCGAAAGTTAATGGAGCTCCAATGTCTGGCCGAATCGATGCAACTTTCAGAGGTAGAAGCAAGTTTGCAAATTTTTGTACATGGAGGCAGTTCATAAACTTCAACTGCCTCTTGTTCATTACGACCACAATTTGCTCAAAATGTATTTTTATTTTCCGTAAATCATACGCCTTTGTTGCCTCCCCAGCAGATGTTTGCAAACAAGTTTAATAATGAATGTGACATCCGCCTTATAACAGTTATCTGAAAGCTATGCGTGACATCATCACTCAAGTCTTCGAATTAATACACTATTCTATGTACTAGACAATGTCACATTGGTTTCGACGATCACGAGAGTAGCGATGCTAATTTTGCCCCATCCCATTTTCTCTATTTCTCTCTCTGTCTCTCTCTCTAGTAAATCTCTATCCGTTCCGTTTTCCTCGCACTTTCTTTTCTTCACATCTCCAACTCGTAGTCGGCGCTGATAACAAGGTCTGTTAAAAAAGCGCATGTCCAAAATAAATCATGCTTCATAAACAAGAATATTTTTTTCCTTCCCCATATATTTGAAAAGGTTCTTATTTGTATTATTTATGCTTAATGTATATTTGTTTAATTTTTCTATATCAGAGTTTATGATTTCGAATAGATGATTCATGAAATTTGCTAACCAACGGTTCCGTTATCAGCACGTTCCTGTCTTGTCATCTAAATCTTGGGCAGTTACGCCGCTGCTCATTCTGGGGAAAAATGTAATGAATCGATATAACAAGCGGAAAGACAGCCGTTGAGGGAGTGGTTTCCTCATATCAGCGCTATTTTCATCCGTCCACGCTAGCCGGCACACAGCTCACCATTCTTTATTTCTTCTCTTAGTCATTATTTTTTTCCGTTCGGTTCACGTTTTTACTCTGCTACTTCTAACATATAAAAATAAAAGCAGAAGATGATTTCGATTTATGAATTTGAAATATCGTTGTTTTTTTTATAGAAATGTCCTGTAAACGGTGCAGCGAGTTACATGCCAAATAGGAAAAGTGCGAATCGTATCGGGTCCTAGCGCGCCTCCAAGCACACTCGAACTGGCATCCATGGTCAACCTTGAATACTACGTCACGATGGACCACAATTGCGTTCACGACATTCCCGGTAGTGAATCTGTGAATAGCATTGTTGATTTTCTCGATAATCGACTCTGGAGAACGGGAACGAAGATTTGCAATGAAGGTGCTGTTAATTCAATGATTATACTGTCTCTATTTAATTGTGCATAATTTAGGCTTCACTTGTACGTCGTTCTTGAATGAGCCAGCCAAGCAGCTGGTGATCGTGCATCGTGGAACGGACCCGACGAATCTGTCGCAACTCAAAGCTGATGTCCGCATTGCATTGAACAGGATTACGTCGCAGATTGTGAGCATGGCCGATTGGCACACGCTACAATCGTTGCTGAACAACGCGCTGAAACTGGACGTGAAGGCTGGCAAGTTCGTTCGCAACGACTTCTCCGTCACGATTACGGGCCACAGCCTCGGCGGCTGGCTCGCTCAGTTGTGCACGTTGCTGAGCAAGCATCCTGAATTCTTCCCCGTCGGGCCGCGTGGAGACCTCTATTTTCAAAACGACACTTCGCTCAACATGAATCAGCCATACGACTTGCATTGCGTAGCCTTTGACAGCCCGGGCGCGAATGCGGTGCTGACGAGACTGAAGGACGACGAGGCATGGCTCAAGGGCTCGCCAAGGGATGTCGAGATCGCACTCCAGGATCTCGACATCACGGTGTATCTTGCGAATAAGAACCTAGTGAACATGTGCGGCACCCATACGGGAACCGTGAAGACGATCGATGTTATGTCAAACGCCTCTTTCTTCGCCAGATTAAATCCTATTGCATCACACAGTATGGAAGGGATTTGGGCCTATTTCATGAAGAAGTCATAAGTGAAGTAATTGTTTCATAAAAGTATACCGTTCAGAGATCAATAAAGTTTGCAATTATTCAATAATGTGAAAAACTGCAATAAACAAAAGCATGAGATGTATGATGCTCAAAATGCTGCTGAAGACCTGTATTTCACTTTGACAACAATTACATTCGTTTGCTGTCAGGGAGATCATTCTTCGCTTAGCAATGTTGTTCAAAGTGTGTCTCTTAAAATTACCACGTCTCACTGGCTGCCCCCATTCCAGATGCGGAATTCAAGGCAAGGCGAAATATAACATAGTATGTATGTTTATTTATTTATTTATTCATACATCAACTAATGATGTGACAACATGTGGAGTGAATATGGCAAAATAAGCTAAGACAGGTGAAAGGAGAGAAACAGTTGAAAAGAAAATTATCATGTTTCGTTGCAGGATCTTAAAATATAGAAGAGGGAAAGGGGGGAGTAGTAAGAGATTTACAGTAAACAGTGGAAACTGAATTTATAACTTATTCAGATCAAGATTAGTTAGCTTATGTAGATCACAATTTGCAAGGGCTCTCTTAAAACTTAGAATATCACCTCTAATGAGTTCTAACGGCAGTTTCATGTACATTAACGGAGTACGCATAGAGAAGCAGTGTCGACGTAACATGAGTTTCCATCGCGGGAAGTGAAAGTTGAAAGCAGATACTCTACCGTTGCATGGTTTAAAAACTACAAAATCACTAATGGGCAAGTCGACAAGCTGGTACTACTGCAGTATTTTATAGAAAAAGACAATGTCAGAGAAGGCTCGCAAGGAATGTAATGAGGGAAGTTTAAAAAGAGAGATGCGTGTGGCATAAGACGGGATATTTGCAAAGGATATAATTGTGGAATTGCAACGAATAAATAGCAGCCGGGTGAATGTATGTTGCACATTTTCAAGTTTGCGGATGAGCATTAATTTGTAAGGTGACCATACAATGGAGCAAAATTGAAGGACGGGGATAACATAAGCTTTGTAACAACGAATATATATCTCTGGGTGGCTTGATCTGAGACAGCGGAAAAGACAATATATTATTCTAAGAGATTTTCTACATACCAGTTCGATGTGGGAGGAGAAAGACAACTCTGAGTCGATGAGTACGCCGAGGTCCCGAACAGGCTGGCCTGCAACAGGAAAGGTTGAGCCAGTTATTAGAGGGTACGGAAGTTTGGGATTTGTTTTGCCTAAGTGGAGAACGCTACTTTTTTGAAAGCTATATTTAGTTGCATAGTTTTACAATATTCGGAGATCAATATAGAAGCTTTAGAAAGTTGGGAGTGAGAGTCTGATGCGGAATTTGGGTGAAATATGGTAAAAGCCTATAAGTCGTCGGCAAAAAGTGAACATTTAACCAACGGCAGTGGTGATAAAAGAGACGGAATATCTGAAATAAACCAGTTGAAGAGCATTGGTGATAAGACACTGCCTTGAGGCACACCGCTAAAAGCCTTAAATGAGATAGAAAGTGAATCATTAACTCGAACTCTGAATGAACGGTTTTCTAAAAAGGATGAGAACCATTTTAAGAGGTTTCCTCCAATTCCGATTTTAGCCAGCTTTAATAGCAACTTATTGTGACAGACAACATCAAAGGCTTTCGCAAAGTCATAGTACAGAATATCGACAGAGCAACCTCCGTCTAAAGCTCTGGTCCATTCATTGGTGCATGAGATAAGATTAGTCTCAACGGAGCGGCGTGCACGGAAGCCATGTTGCTGAGTGGGGATAATGCAATGTAAGTCACTCCACCACAAAAGCTTAGGGCGGAGACAACGTTCAAGCACTTTGATAGGGGCAGGTGTTAGGGTGATTGGACGGAAATCAGAGACAGAGGAGGGGGAGGGAACTTTGTTAATCGCAATTACGACTCCCTGTTTCCATAACGAAGGTACTACTCCCAGAGACAGAGAGATGTTAAAAATGTAACTTAGAGGTTCTGCTAGTGAGGCAGTACAGTGACAGCTTGTGCATGAGAAGAGACTTAATGTGAGCAGGATAAGAGTCGAAGGGTATTTTGCGCGAACTTAGGGGCGTAAATATGAATGTGTATATACATACCGCAAAGAATTTTCTTCAGCCCTTCTTCTCCTTTTTTTTCGAAATTTTCTTATTCCCGCAATTAAGCTACTCTTCACCAAGTCATTTGCTGGTAACAACGAACATTAAGCTGTTAGCGTTAGTCCAGAAATAATTTTCTAATTAGCAAAAGTGGCACCGGTGGAATTCTTCTCCGCAACTCTGCACCATGAATCGAGAAGACAATTTCGGCGATGAGAGAAGCAATCGCAACTGCGTAAACGCCAAAGGCGACCTGGAAAGAATCTCTCCTTCATCCAACTGTATAAACCATAGAAACGACCAAAGGAGGGCTGCGATCACCGAAAAAATGTGAGATTTCAAATTGCAGGGGCTTTTTCTGACAATTCACACCGAGTACCCGATGCGATCGGCATTCACACGTACTTTTTCTCAAGAAGCGGGCTTGTAAGACCAGCGAAATAGCACGCAAGAATGAGGTCAGACGCGGCAATTCGAACATGCATTCAATATTTTTCGTTGACCGCTCTCCTTTAAATAGCTTATCGAATTAACTTAATACTTGAACAATGCACTGATTGCAAAGAGAATCCATGCCTTGATGACGTCAGCCAGCCTTGCCATGCTGACCGCACTGAAGGAGGGGCCAGTCGCCTTCTGCGCTTCCATTTCCGCAGGACGAGCCCCTTCCCTGCGACGCCAGAAGCCGCTTCTCTAAAGTCGAGAATGATAAATGTTTCTGGTTGCCAGGAGGCAACTAGCCATGTCTTCATTAAAAAGAGCGGAATTGATGAAGCGAATAGTCTTGAAGGCATCGCGAGAAACGAGTTTCTTGTTGAACACGAAGTAGTTGGCATTCGAAATGAAGAGATCGGTTATATTTATTAGAAACTCCGCTGTAGAAGCATCCGTAATTCTGAACTGTTCTCCTTAATACCAGCTTAGTTTAACAATCTTGTTTGCACCGATGCAGAGGACAGTTACTGCGTCGGCTTCTTATCTGTTCTAGGAAGTCAGTCGCCATGATTACCGCAAACATCTTCGCTCCTTTAAATGTATGTACATTTACATATAAATCTATAAAAAATAGATATATTAAAATTGAATGATATGTAAATCGCGGTTTGCCCGAGAGATGTTAGAGAGAATAAAGTGAAAACCTGGCGTGCACAGCTTCCTCATAAGTTCAGCCCTGGACTCTGCATGAATCACTGAATTATTTCCGACAAGAAAGCGTTCCTGAAAGCGTCTGCACTTGGTGATGGGAATCTAATAAAATGTACTACTAACAAATTTCGGAACTCCAGCGCCGAGAGAAGCAATTAGAGTGAATTCACCAGAATGCAACTTGCGACGCACAGCCTCGAATTTCCTCAAAGACATCAATGATATCTTACGTTTGCAAAAAGCAAAGTAAAGGAGTAGACGGTTGTCTTTGGACGAGAAAAATGAAAATGAAACAAACGATATGGGAATGGCAAAACCAGCGATGGCATTGCCACTGAAGCCTGCGCTGTAGAAGAGGAAAAGCAGAAGGGCACAAAGACTTAGGAGCATTCGGAGAGGTGAACTAACCAAGGGCAGCTTACCTAAATGGTGTTATCTCTAGCTCTAGACTAATAAGGTTTCTTTTGATTACATGATTTTTGGTGCAATCTTCAGTGATATGCCATTGGACCAAAAAGCATTAGACCAAAAATCATGACAATTTTCGTTTTCAGGTTTTCTCTCGTTAATCATCAACAAGAAAATATATGAGAATGTGCTGCAGTAAATGACCAACTTCGAGTAAATCGTCGTTCCAGTTGAGTGATCGCAACGAAAGAAACTATGACGAGGAAAAGCTCAAAGGGATCGTAGACAAGGAAAGTCGAAAGACTGGAGCGCTCTTCTTCCTTTTCCGATAATTCGTAGAGGTTGACCTCCATAATAAAAAATGAGAATTTCAAAACAAAGATCCATCATTCGCTGCTAACTGGATAGTAGAGATAGGGGCCAAAATATCGAAATTGATTGATCTGAGAAGGGCGCAGATATAAGCCTTCTACCGAAGTTGCGAATTTACCCTGTATCACAGATATTCCTGTTCACGAAAGCAGAGAAGACGTGTAAAAGGAATTACCTGCAGAATATCTCCTACCAGCCCGTTCCATTTTCCGGTTTCTTTGAAGACCTTGTTGAGTAATTAATTGCTATTACAATTTTTAAATGCAACAAAAATAATATAAACTTACCATATTCCGCCGATTTGACAATTTTCACCGCGAACCCGATGCGATCGGCAGCAATTTTGAATAGATTGATGTCAATACCGCGCCAGATGCCAGCTGCATTCTTGTACAGGGAAGGGTAGTACTGTCGGACGTAGCCAAGTGAGAGAAGAGTCCGGTTGGCGGAGAGATTTTCAGGAATCACAGACAAGGAGGGAGTCATCATTCGACTTCGAATCATGTACGTTGCGAAGAGTTTTGGCTTCCGTATTTGCTTCACCGCTGCAAGCGGCTTCGCACGCAGGAATGGGAACAAATAGAAGTAGAACATTGCTCCCGAAATGGATTGAATTTCACTTTTGAATGCCCTTTACTCGCGCGGTCAGGTTAATGCCATTTTCTCATGTCGTTATGCTGCGCATTAAGTGAGCTGCGCTTCTCGATAACGACACATATTATTTCCCATCATAACAAAGCTTCATATCAGTCTGCATTGCATTGTATCTCTCGCTGAGTTTTGACAGCATCATCTGCACCTCTGCAAAGTAATTATGAAAGCCAATATATGCACACACATCTATTCGCAACAATATATTATATACAGTTTTTTTTTCTATTTTAGTATCCCCGGGGTACTATTTTCAATGCCCTTGCGAGAGGGGCAATATTAGAGTAGTGGGGGGGGGGAGTTCTATTAGAGGGATTTTCCGCGTGATTGACTAAAAGTAAGTTAACAACATTTCTTAAAAGAGATATTTATATCTCGGCTTTAATGGAATCATCACTGGAATATCAGTTTTGCCGTAGATGTTTAAGGAATTTGTAATTTGTAAAGGAATAAACAACCTTTGCAATTTTTTAAATAAATACATCGTCGGGAAAAATTAATCGTAGCATTATAAGAATACTCTTGACTTGAGATATTTGTGATAGACACACTGAAAGCGTATTTACTAATGTTGATTTAATCCATCGCGCCACTTGTTGTGCATGCGATGGATGATGGATGTTTCGTGGTAGACGTTGTGTCATTCTGAATGTAATACGATTGGAATTGGAATGCACGATCGTAGACAAGTGATGAGATAACTGACCGGAGCGAAAAGAATAAGAGAATATGCTTATGAACCGTAGAGTATGCTTCTTATCAATTAAATCATTTTAAGCTCATTATGAATATCTAATGATAATGAGGTGATGAGGCGGTCGAGAAGATTGTGGAGCGGATACTTACTTCAAAATGCGTCAAAAGTATGGGTTAAAAACTATCAGTTCCGCCTTTGAAGAATACCATATACCATATACCATATGCATATCTATGTACGATGTAGATGAAACCGGTATGCTGATTATTCATTTTAACCTTCAATATTTGCAACTTTATTACAGGCAATAAAAAGCAGAGCATGCTTAACAGAGAATGGAACATGATCTCCGACTAATGTGTACAAATGTACGCCATAACAGTACAGGGCACACTGAGTTAAAATGGCTCTCCTAAAATAATTTATTACACCATTGAATGAATGATGTGACCATATGAGATATATTAAACCGCGCAGATGGTGAAGACTTGAAACAAAATTGGACAATTAACTTGAATTGGAATGCACGCTCGTTGAACAGTTCCTCTTGCTTCTGCTTACAAAGCAGGCTGAAGCAAGCTGAGCGCGCTGCCTCAAGAAGTGTAGGCTGAGCGCCATCGCTGAAGCCCTCGAAAATATCACATACATAATTGAGTATGTGTGAAGCAAGTTATGTCAAAATAGCCTTTGTATGAATATAAATTAACTTCAGGCGAAATTAATGAATATTTCTTTACACTTTTAAAATTGTATAAGGTTTTGGGATTTCAAGGATGAATTGGCACTTGCATTCTACTATATACATATATCGCGAGATAGTATCTTTTTAATGCTAAGTAGCCTAATTATCACTGTAGCAACACAATAGTTGATTACAACGCCGCCGTGGTGATTACACCACTCTTCTTAGCAACGCGTTTGCCGCAGGTACCTCATTTATATTTGTTTTTTTTAACTTGCTTACCGTATACAGCACACTTCCGCACAGGATGACAGCTCGGCGACTTGGCGACAACGTTAATCTGGGTGCATGGCATCGCTGTCGGATAATGAATCGACGACTTCGGTCAAGAATGTTTTCGTGCTCCGATGAGATTCCGAGACTGTCTTCTTGATCGTTGTTCTCCATTCGTAATTCAGTTGTCCGGCCAGTCGGTGACACGAACACGACGTGGCACTTTGGCAGCTGTGCATACATAAATACGCTGCGCAGAGCGAAGCTGAACATGAGAAGATCGTAAAAACACGATTAGGACAAAATAGTGCAGAGTACCAAACAAACAAAAAAAGGATTGCCGTACAGAACGAGCGGCTCAAGCTGGCGGTGCGCCTGTCTCGTCCACATCTGGCATCTTGACGGACTGGGAATGGCGACTTGTTTCATCAGCCAATCCCCGCTCGTGTCACGATGAACAGTGTGAGGCAAGAAATTGTAATCCACGACGTACTGCGTTCTAGCGAAGATCTTGGCTAACTGACGCACAAGCAGATTCGAAGTTGGGTAGCCAATTCTATGCTGGTAATCTTCTTCCCACATGTTTTCTCTCTTGTAGACTCGTCCGCCCTCTCGTCGAGCACTACATCGGTCCAGGATGATGTTAAAGGAGCCGTTCAACGGGTGTGAATACCAGTAGAGGATCATGATGCACAGGTCGGCCGGATTAGTCGACTTTACAACGTCTATTTCCAGCACGGTCAATTCGTATTGAGCGGCAATCGTGTGGCAGAGTTCGCAGGTGACAGTGTGGTTGTCAAAGAGAGGTGTTGATGCTGAGACTCGGTAGACGACATATCTTCGGTTTGGAATTATGGTGCCCACCAGGAGCTGCTTGTCGTTGTCTGCGAAAGTGGCAGCGCGTGTTTGTTTGACGATTATCGTCAAAGATTAGGTAGCTGTCATCTCTTCGCTGGATCGGCAGCACACACGTCGCATCGTGTCGAGGCGTCGATGACGTCAGCGGAGAGACGAAGAACTCGAACGCATCATCGCCTTCTTCGGGCAGAAGACGCAACGCGAAATCCGGAAAGGGATTATCCTGGAACTGGTGAACACTTAAGAGGAATGCTTTGTAATAAAATTTCACTAAAAAAATGTTTATAGAGAATTCTGAAAGAGGACAAAACAATATAAAACTCGAGAAAACAGTTGCTTACGATGTGATGTCTACGGAACCCTTTGTAGCTCCACCAACAGATGACCCAGTCGGAGACGGCAAGAATTTGAATGACACGATCGTTCTCAAATCGACCGATCGGTTGGAGCGCACGCACCGCCTGAGGAGACGACGGCATGTCGCGATTCTACAAGTACAGAGAATCTTGAAGAGGCAGATTAGAAGGGCCTTACACTTTCTCTGACCGTTCAGCGAGACAATTCCACAGAAAACTACAAAAGTCATAAAAAACTAACAAAATGAATTATTATAGCTTCAAACTTACGAACTGAAGATAATAAGAGAAAAAAAAAACAAGGTTGCAAACGAAAAGAGGGCGATGAGTGTACGGATAAGTGAGGCTTAAAAAAAAGTGTGCGGAATATTGAGAAATCTCACCGGGACAATTCGTACATAATTATGCACCTCCTAACCTTCCAAAATTCGCACCTAATTTATAATTGTAATAATATGCTCCTGTTTTCCTTTACTGGCTTTGTAAGCTCACAAACTAGGCCCACGAGCTCCCACATTCCACACGTTTCGATTGGCAATCGTGGCGGGCTTATCGCGTGCGCAAACGGGAGGAGCGGCAACCGCTCCTGCCACACAAAAGGACGCTTGCGTCCACGTTGCAGAAGTGGCTCGCACACAGGAGTACAATGACGGCCTCATATAGAAGTGGCCGACCGGGCAAAGCAGAGAGTTTGTGGCTCCCATTGTTTAACAAGTGTATGAGATACATATGTATAAATACATACATATATGTACACACGTGAGGATCACTTACATGTAAGAGGTCCTCATGGATGTACGTAGTACATATGTATGTATCTCTCTTAAACATGATGCATGATCCAGAAAATGGGGTTTTATTCTTAAAGGAGGTATCCGGGGAATAATTAACCTACCTATGTTTTGTTCTATGTGGATAAGTTCACATTGGCGTAAAACCTGTATCCAGTAAGTTTGAGCGATTTTCTTTCATTACATTCTGAGAAAAAGTAACGTGAAAACTGGCAGGTAGAGAATTAGCTACGGTAGGTCAGAGCCGCCCTCCTATTTTACATGCTCTCTCGACCGAGCGACAGGCAACTTTTTGAGCGCGCGCATTCAAACTGGTTCTCTAGCGCAACAGTACAATTATTCGCCGGATACTTCCTTTGAGAAACGTTTTAAAGTACATATTGTATAGGCATCACTGCGAGATTAAAAGAAAACTATCTTTTGGATGTTTCTGTATATACTTAAAACGAAAAGAAGAAGAACAAGAAGTGTAACGGCGCTCGTTAAATGAAGACAAAGTACAAAATGCTAGAAAAACAAAGATATATAGCCTGTTAAAACCAACCTCCAGTTCATAGCCCCTTACCATTAGTTTATCAAGACAAACTCGTTGGGTATCTTCCTTTGATATAAAAGATTGCAATAGGATAGCTGAGTAGCTTGTCAGTCAAGGAATTTACTATGCATTTAGGAACAAATGACATGTAGGAACCTTCGATCCAGCTGGGTTCCGATATGTTTACAAAGCACTCATGTAACGAAGAGGGGTCATGAAGAAAGCCATGTGTCCCATCATTCCTGAATTATAAAGCGATTAGTATGAGTTTAAACTGAGAATTAGGACATTTTCGAACGGCCATGAGTTACACCGCCAGACTAGAGTCAAAGCAGGCAGCAGTAGCCGAGCATCCACTCAGCCAAAGGAGAAAACAATTTGCATACACTTTGACATCGGTTTCTCTCTTCATGCACCCACGTCATTCACTGATTATTCTAATTGTTCATGCTCAACTTTTTCTACCGCCATTGCACTGCTCAGTGTGCTGTATATTAAATGAAGTGCATTCGAACGGAATCCATACAAAAATACGATAACCTATTGTGTTAAATCAATTGCAAAGACTACTGCGGAACGCCGCTTGGTTTGTCTGGAAATTTTCATAGCCATTTAGTCAGAATTTAGATCGAATGATAATATAATTGCTAGTTATATTTTTTATTCAACAATTCAGATTGTCTCGAGAATTGCGATGATTCGGCGTCTGCCGTCCACTACCTTGGATGCAGTACTCATCCTTTTCTTCTTCTCTTCCGCCGTAAAAGCATTGTTTGGTCAGTTTTGACTTTCATTCATGAAGCTTGGCCACGCCAACTCATCGTCGTATCGGGCAGAGCCACTTCCAACCCACTCACTTCCAACTCACTTCCAACCCACTTCCAACACCTCTTCGAACCCATTTCCAACCACTTCCAACCCACTTCCAACCCACCAACACATTCGTAGCGCCGCCATGCACGTGCGACAAGGTCATTCCGGCGGCGAATGGCTCGACGGGCGGCGCGAACTGCCAGACGGGCGCGACTTGTGATCCGAGCAAACTGCGAGAGGACGCCTGCATCGTCTCGTGTCTTCAGCCATTCGCGCAGCTAATTGTCAGTCCAATCAAGAAGTAAACAACAAATGTAAGATCAGGCTACCCGCACACACACAAAATAAGTCGCCTTTGCAGTACAAAACCGGCCTTTCGTGGTTGACGGCGGACAAGATAAACTGTTAGAATGGCGTCTTCTATGCGAATAACCAGGCAATCAATCCGACAGCGCTCAACTGCAAGATCCTTCCTCGTAAGCAGAAATTCAATGGAATAATAAGAATAATAATTATTTTTAGCATATTGCTCTTCTTGGCGTTTCAGATGACGCAATGTATATTCCAAATTTTGTTTACAAGAAAAACTCTTTGTCGCTAGACTGTCAATGTCGTGCGATTCAGACTGCGATCAGTGCACGTTCACCATGTCAACCGCGTGTCCGGCCGGCTACTCGTGCGCGACCTCGGCGCTACTCGGCAAGAACTCGTATACCAACTGCACGACGCTGCGCTGCCCGAACGGCTACACCGGATCGGTACGCATCGCAGTCGTGTAATTTAAAAATTAGCACCTCAACTCCGCCTGAAAATCGCTATTCTTATAGTGACGCCCTTTCGCCTGCAGAAAGGTACTATCCACTTAAGGCAACTCGCTCCGACGGCACGGTCACTCGACTCGACTCGACACTCACCTGCACTTCAGTGAACAATCAGTGGAAGGACTACGCGTGGACGTCTTACGTGAATCCGCAGCTGACTTGCGCCGTCTTTGGTTGGTGGTGCATTCAAGGAGTCAAAACCCACGCGTTAGGCCTGACACAAGAGAGCGAAATGCCATGTGATTTAGAGAGAATTCATAAGGATTACGGCTGCTCTGGATATCACGAAATACCTTTTGGAAAATAGTAACATATGGAAAAATAGTGTCATCGAGAACCGATATGTATTTACATGCAATCTAACATAATTCAAAATAGGCACCCACCCACCAACTACATCCACGAGCACGACATCGACGACTTCTGGTAACACTTGCATTGATTACTACTATGATGATAGGGCGTGGGGTGGTGACCTAAATCTGATCTTTGTGATCATTGTAGTTTGTGATTATAGTTTGTGTTCCGTACAAGCCCCGCCCCTAACGTAAATAAGCCACGCCCCTAACGTAAATAGGCCCCGCCCCCTAACATAACGTAACGTAACGTAATTAAGCTCCGCCCACATTTCGTAATCACAATGACTCACATACATACATGTAACTAAATGACGTCACTCTCTAAATCTATATCTCTCTCTCTCAAACAAAGCAACCACACTTCAAGGAGACAGGCTTAACAATGAATCACTCTTCCGGATCTCTAAGCCACGCCCATTTCTCTCTTTCTCTGTAATCTCTCACTTCCGTATCCCAAGCTCCACCCATTACATGAATCAAAGAACACAAAAGTCTTTGATTGAGAGAACTCGAACCTGGGACCTTAAGGATCACCCAACAAAGACAGTACCAACACACTACACCGTCTTCTTTTCAAGATGCTTCATAATTTTCTGGATGCTCGTTGTGGAATGTATAAGTGTACATACCTTTCAACATTTTCAACCATTTTACATCGTCATGTAATTCTCAAACATTTAAAAAATATATTTATTGCAATGAATCATGAACATCTTTAACACGAATATTATAAAAGATGATATTGTTCACAGTTTTGTAAGTAACACAACAGGTTTGACAAAGAATCAATTCAATCTTTCCATTTTGCTGTTCGGCATTAAATTCTGCACATACACGGCATAAATGTACAATAAGGGTTCGAGGAAAATTGAGACAACGAATATCTGCGATTCCAGGTTGTTCATGCCAATTTCCAGCAAGTTGTTCCATTGAGGGGTCCAGTTGTCTCTTAAAATTTAAAAGTTATAAAAATAGAAAATATAAAGACATACCTGAGACATCACCGTCTTCCACTGTTGAATAGTTAACACTAAATATTGAGACGATCGTTTCCATTCTTCACAACGATATTGTGAAAAATGGTTGTCTGTATATTCCGATTTGCTTGATGACACGATTCACATAAAGTAAGAGTAATTTTACGTGATGTAGAGGTAGAGGCATTTCTCTTTGCACACTTTTGACAAACTGCCAAGAATATTAAATACTGGGCACGGATAATCGCAGGACGAATAATTTCGGGTGTCTTGTAAGCTTCCACCAGATCGTTAAAAGATTTCTAAAAAATTTTTTTAAATTTAAAAGAGCATTTTCGGGTGGCTCAGATCAAAGTCGTGGGACAAGTGGCAGGTGCGAACACGACGACGGCAGAGTTCCTCGTTGATCTGTTCGATCTCCCGTTCACAAAGGGGTACACTGAAGTCAATGCCGAGTCGGATCTCGCAGAATGTACTGTAGTTCACGAAACGTGACATTCTTCACTGTGACGTCTGAGAACACGTTTCGATACGCGTCGATCTGGAAAGGGTCCTAATAAAAACTTAACACGTGGCAGACACAAGCGATACAGAGTGTAACATGGAGTAGGCATTCAACGCGTCAAAAATCAATAACCTGATACATGCCGTCGTATTCAGCATAAATGACAAGTTGCATCCCGTTATCGGGGGTTTTTTCAGAAAATCTCATTGCAATTTGAGTAGTACCACTACGTATAATTTCAAAATCATTATTATAATCAGATGGAGATTGATTAAAGGCAAATAGTGTAAAACCTTTACCATACTGTTCATAAGTTATTGCAAGATCTCTATTCTCACTTATAGCACCAATGTTCTCAAAGAACATGAGGAAAGACTCTGCATAAGCTCCATTCTTAAAATTAGTTTTTATAGGTTGTCCAGGGAAAGTGACGCCACCGGCATCAATGGAAACTTCAGTAACATTATAATGACCGAAATTAAATGGGGAGTAGTTCAAAGTACCCTCATAAGCTTTAGTTCCACCAAGTCCAATAATTAGTCTTCTAGGAATAATATCTGTGAAAATAGTAGAATATGGCAGGTCATATCTACCACCAGGTACTGCAACAACTCTCACACGAGTACGCTTATAAGGGTAACGTGCAGGATAAGAACGAAGACTATTTTCAAGTGCAAGGTTGGCTGAACTAATTACGTCAACAGCTCTAATTAAAAGCTTCATTGAAACTACTTCAACTTTAACATTATCTGCTTTTGCATTAACGTCATGAGACTCCAAGACAAAATTGTCAGCATTTTTATGAAAAGTAAATTGTAAATTCAAGTGTGGAACAAGTAGCCTATCGGTTGAAAAATGATCAATGTGAACTGGCGCTATCACATCAATATCTCCAGATTTTGCGGCAGCTACACGTTTAGTATATCCTCCATTGGAAGCAGAATCGACATTGGCATTATCTTCAAAAAAGCCTGCAGCTTGCAAAACACCAAACTTGTTATCAGTGCTGTGAGTTAAGAGGGTTTCTAGGTATGACTTGTATGCATACTGACTACACTCAAATATTTGCTGGTTATTTACTTCCAAATTGACTTGTGAAAAGAAAGTCGCGACTATATAATTTGTAAATGCATAATCAGCCACATCAGTTGTATCTGTACGAACAATACGCAGTTTCATTGCAATATAAGTTTTAGAACATTGCAAGTAGTGTCGAGAGTCGAGAACATTAAACAAATAAGGACCGTTGTTATTAACAGGTGTACTTGTTGGAATGGAGAGCCAACGAGCTGAATCTAGAACTACTTGAGTAGCCGGTACTTCAAAGAGAGCCAATTCGCTACGAATAGGTGGAGACTTTGCATTCAAAAGTTTACCCATTATTTAGAAAAATGTCTCGAGGAAATGAAGAATTTTTAATCTTAACAAGTCTTTTATACTTTTTAACAGGTTTACGCTTACGTCGCTTAACTATTTGTTTCTTTTTAGGCACTTTTCTCTTATTTTTTCGTTTTCTACCACTTCCATCTTGAAGTCGAGCTTTTCCACGTACTGCCAAGCTTTTGTAAGCATTTCCACCATGTTCCTTTATTGCATCTTAAAAATTACGTCCACGGTTAATATCCTCAACTATTTGTTCGCCAGCCGTAAGGGCTTCAGTAGCGACACTTCTTCCGACGCGTTTCGCAATTGGCAAAATGGCCGTGAATAGTTTTGAGAGTAGTCCACCAATGCCAGAACTGCCACGCTGATAAGGAAAACCACGAAAGCCAGAACCACTTTGACGCGCTTGCTCAAGGAACACATCTGACCAATCAATAGAACTATTAGGATCAAAATGAATGTGCATTAAATCTTTGGACGGAAATGTAATATTATGCAGGAATATCCAGAATGAAATGCTACGATGTCGTCTTCACTTGTTTTTATATGGACATGAATACTTTCGAAATCTTTAGACTTTACATTTATGTACTGAGGTCTAGAAAAGGATGAATGCACATTTTCTCCATGATTAGCATTAATCGGAACAATTAGAGTGATAGAGTGTTTGAAACAATCTGATTTTCAACAATACTTGCATAAATGAATAACATTTCCTTTGCAACATGAACACGATGCTTTCCAGGAACAACTGTTAGCCCATCTTCTTTCAAAGTTTCATCGATGCCTAGTAAGTATGCAAGCTTTTTTGAAAATGTAATAGAATAAATTTTATCATCAGGCATATATTCACATCGTCCAGTGTGTGAATTAAAATTAAATAAGCCTTGAGAATATACGCCATACCTTGCTCTGTAAGAACTTTGTAAGACACCGTTTACTTGAGTAACCAGAGCGCTTCCAGTGTTGTACGAATTCGTTGGCACAGTAACCGTTTCACCTACCATTTCCATACCCACTGTTAGCTTCTGATAATTATCCACATCTTTTGAATTAGTGGTAAAATACTTGACATATATATTGTTTTCATTAAAGTTCTCACTCTCTCGTTTATCTGTGATTAGGTCGAAATTGTAGGGGAATATAACTTCAGTAAGAGCTACCTCATATTCACAAGATAAATGAATCGGTGCTGGTAGTCGTACTTTCAAATTTCCAATCAAATCGTCATCATTAGTATTTGAAAGAAGTGTGATGTAAAAATCCTTGATTGCTTTCGATTAAAAGATGTATAACCAATGCTGGAAGACAACACCGCCACCCAAAGCTTCTCGTCATGACATTCAGTAAAAGTTAGGTTATATATAGAAATAAGCACTACCATGTAAATCAGTAAAATTTTAGCAATATACACAATAAGGGAGCGAGAGCAGTTTATTTCACCAAGGTGCCAAGAGTTAGAGTTTTCGGACATCATTAGCTTGTATCCACGTAGGTTCAAGGTATCCTAGCCACTTTACAAACAATTCTTTCTTTCCGTCCTTGTATCTTGTACGTAGCACTTTTTCTATTTTATATTCCTGTGGATTGTATGCCACTAGTTCTGTTTCGTATACTATGGAATCCAATTCGTTACCATCAAAATCTTCGATTATGTAAGCTGGAGGGTCCTTAAATAGCAATTTCTTGATTTTAAATATTTCATGGGTAAAAGTATTCTTATATCCTTTTCTGAATATTTGGTCCGTAATTGACAGTCTTACAGAATCACCAATCTTATAGATATGTTTAGATATTTTAGCTGAATCCTTCCCATATAATAACTGCCATACATGCTCAGCATTATCCTTTGTCACATTTGAGGGGGCAATGTTACCAATAGATTTGATTGGGTTGTCATTAATAGATACAACAATGTCCTATATGACATCTAACCATCTGTATGAATTATGTTCATAGAAATATCGATATAGCTTAGATTTTATTCTTCAAATACTGTTTTCGGCTAGTGCACATTTTACAGCATGATTTTTTGGAACTCTATGATCAATCTCGAATGTGGACAAAATGGTCCTAAATTTAGAGTTTAAAAATTCCTTTCCTGCATCAGTGTACAAACGGAATGGAATGCGTTTATTTCTTTCTAAAATATTTCGATAAGCTTGAGCACATTGTTCAGCTGTTTTTAATTTTAACGGTTCAACCATAATGAAACGACTAAGAATATCAACGACAACTAAAATATACTGATAACCTGAATTATTTCTTTTCAAATCCATCATTACAGCTAGATCAACCTGATGATCACTATCTATCCAAGTACATTGTAATTTATTTGTCTTTAAATGAAGTTTACGAGGAAAGTGTGCTGTGTATGTATCATTAGTGTGTAGAAATGCTTTAACTTGTTTCAAGGTTACGTTTAGACCAATCTTTTGAGCAGCCTTGTATAACCGATAAACGCTACCAAGTGCACCAGGATTATGTATATCTCTGTATATTTCAGCTAAAGATTCCATTTCTTTACAATAAATTGCCCAGAAGCAAGCTGATTTCTACGCGTAGGATTACCGATTAAATTTGTATCAAATTTTGTCTCTTTTAACAGGTCAGCAAATTCTTGAGCACCATCAGGTGGGTCTGATTTACTACGCCAAGGGTTTGATAAATTCTTTAAAATTTTGCCAACTTTGTAAGTTATGCCATTTATTATTATATCATCACCATTCACGTTAAAATGATTAGGATATTTGTGGAGATGTAAAAGTAGCGGTTTTGCATTTTCCGTTACTTTTGCATTTATATGTATATCAATTGTGGGAACGACAGAAACAGAGGGAGGTGCAACAGTTGATGTTGTTGAGGGATGTGTCGGAGTTGCTGGCGTTGTGGTTGAAGTAGTTGCTTGAATCTCAACAGGTGATGGTTTTATAGGAATGGCTGTATCTACATAAGTTGCAGACTCGGAAAAATTATCCTGCCAGGCGCTTTCGCCTTCAAATTGAGGTGTGTAATGAATCTTTTGCATGAGCCTCTGCAATACCGAATTATATTTCTTCATGCGCTCGTCATCCGGAGAGTTAGAGGTTAACACTTGTTTAATTTCGTCCTCTAAATTTTCTAAAAATGTTTTAACTCTAGGTGTTGATAACTGATCTTCAGGAATAAGAACCATCTTTTTAAATGACATTTGCAAGGAGTTGAGCTGTAACACTAGCTATTATGGGTAAGAGAGGAATAAGGAAACCTGAGCCAGTCTGAACCAGTGTATGTTTTGCTTCTCTTATATTACGAATGTATGATAATTTTCTCATTTCTTTAGCATATTATTTCAACGATTTCTTTGAATTTTTATTGATTTTTACGTTACCATACAAAATATTGCATATAGCTTCGATTAAACAAATAACTGAATTTGTATCTAATTCCTGTATGCATTTACTGAAATCATCGGATATAAGAAGGCATTCAATCTTCTTCATGGCTTCATGATTCCACTTTGCACTGCTCATTTTGGAATGTAACAATACACACGTTCAGATAAAGGAAAGATACTTGTTCTCAGTTGAAATTTTGTCTTTTTTCTCTTGTGCAGATCTATGAGTAAATATGTATGCGGCTCTATCGTAGCGTCTTCGAATGACTGAATGAAAAACTTTTGTTCAGTAGGTCTTAATTGCTGAGCGAGAGATCGAATGGATAACAAATCTGAATTATTCTCGAAAATGATTAAGTAACTGCTATTTATACGCAAATTGCGTATAATCTTACTATAGAATAAACTATGAACTACAGCGATTGTAGTCAAACCAAAGTGATGCGTGCACACTGTGAATAGTTTTTCAGCCTCTGGCCACTTATCTATTTGCACCATTAAATCATCCAAAATTACTAAAGGTTTCTTTTCCTTGAACGTTTTCAGATGATCCAATGACGGTAATCCTTCGCACATTGTCACATTTCTTTCATTTGCAAATGTGTTATAACCTGGCTGATACTCATTATAACAAAAATAAACATATTTAGGTGCATTATAATAAACTTTGTCTGTATCTGTAATGATTCTTCTTAACAGTTCGGTCTTTCCAGCACCTGAGGGCCCGCAAATGAGCAGATTAGTTTGTGCATGCAGCAACATTGTATGTGAATTAGTGAATGTTCCCTCACTTATATATCGTTAGTCGAACGGATGGAAGCAGAAAGACTTCTGCGAAGATCTATTGAATTGATATAATACAGTGATGAGACAGACAAACACGTGACGTATGTGATAGCCAATGAGTCATGCTTCCTGTCTCCATTCTACACATGTTAGATTGTTATCTCAAAGGGATCGATTCGCTCTTGATGAGAAATTGTAAAATGAGAATGAGATAGAGGAATCAATGTAGCATAAGTTTATTCATAGACACATTCAAGTGATACTAATAACATCAGTAATGTTTTATAAGACAAACACTTTGCAGAGTATAATCAAAACTAGAGAAACAACATAATTCGAATTATGTGAAATTGAGCGAAACAGTATTGAAAAACCATTTAAAACATCAGCAATAAAGTCAAATAATTTTCTAAGTGAGGGACACATCTTTCAGAATATATTCAAAATGTGAGGCACAACATTATTCGCACAAAATCTAGATCATTATTCGCACACAATCTCAAATAACATGCAATTGAGAAAGAGAAAGAACTTAGGCTTCGCAGAATCCGTAAGGAAGCGACTGATAACTTCCCTGTACAAGTCGGCGTTTGTCATAAACCGGCTTAAAGGCCTTGACCATATCAATGGTATTGATGTTACGTCCCGAGTCCACATAAAAACGCTCGTATGGGATCGGAATTGGTGTGGAAGGGGCGAATGCCTTCAGGTCATCCGCAAAGGCCTTCATGGAATCGAATTGGATCTTCGACGCCGTGTCGGAGGTTATGGAAAACCCTCGACATTTTGCGATTTCCTTTAGTCGTCCATTCTGATCGGCATATCGGTACGCATAGACCTTGGGTCCCTGCCCAACGTACTCCAAGGCTCCAGCAGCAGTGGGGAGCTCAGACACGACCTGCCCCAAATAGTTTCCAACCATTTCCACGATGGGATTCGACTCCGCCATTGTGAATATGGCGGAGTCGGTATCTGCAATATGACACATAGTAAATATGAGAATATTTTATGTGAAAATTTCAAGATATTGACTAAGAATAAGAAAGAATATTTTATGTGTATATTAAAAGAAAATACTAACCGACATAGAGCAGGTTTTCCGCTCCTATTAGCTCCATAATGCTGTACAGTGTGCATCTGGCATACGATGTGGTTAGTACGGCGACGGTTCTGCTGGTTGTCGGGAGTTGTTCGACGGTCTCTTCACGTTTCTGATACACGATGAGAACCTTCTCATCGGTTAGGAGCGTGATGTCAATGACGGTGACGGAGCCGTCCATGACGAGCTTGTAGAAGGCTTCGGCCCTGTTGATGATGGCCGTTTGCCTCTTCTGAGCTCTCTCTCCCAGTTTGCCCCACTGCAAGAAGAATATAAATAGTTATATTGGATAATAGATATGCATAACATACCAAAGAGTTGAGCATCAGCTTCGACACCTGCCGCGCCGCCTTATTGGTGCGGATCTTGTGAGCTTCAAGCTCCACGCCTTCTCGCAGCTTCCAATTTTCGATGTACGCAGCCTTCTCTTCATCGCTCACACATGATGAAGGCCAGCCGGATGCCTCCTTAAAAGTTAGGAATTATTGTAAATATTTTTTATATAATACGTACCACTTTGAGCTTCAGAAAGGTGTCCACGTATCCAGAGAAGATGCCATGCTGCACCTCTCCGCTCTCGTCCACCTTGTGCTGGCGCCACACATCATAGTGACGTGCCTGAATATTTTTATTTGTTTGAATAAAGAATTAAAGTTACTAACATCGATCACTTTGGTGATGATGTATCCTTTCTTGAGCGCGATCTCCAGTTCTGGCGTCGCCCAAGTACCCACCATGAGCTGCAAATTAAAGGATAGAGAGAGAGAGAACGATATGTAAATATTACCCGCTCCTCGTCCGTGTGCTTGCATGGTCCTCTGTGAGGGTCCATCTCGATAGCACAGGTTGAGCATAATGCGTTGACCAGCTTGCCTCCACAACGCATTGGCAGCACGGGCAGGTGAAGATTGCGAGGAGCTTGTACCTGCAAATAAATCTTTAATTGTTAAATATAAAATTTTTAATACCTTGCATTTGACGAATACCTTAATTAACAGATCTTCCGAACGACTGATCGGACATGTGAACTTCTCTGCCAACCATCGCTCCCCCTTCCCTACCGGATATGCCCGGTATTTTTGGGTGAAAGGGTAGAGCGAGCATACCTAAAGTATATATTTAAGCAAATAATTTTAATTTATTTACTTACATAATAATATTGGATGCTCTTCTTCACGCTGGCCTTCGCGTACAACTGGAAGCATTCCGTCCTGCCTCCGAAGAACGCGTCAGAGACGTTGAGAGGGTCATATAAGTTAACACACGTATGCAACATAATTATAGTATATTTACCTGTAGCTCGTATTCCCGGAAGAACTCGGACATCTCAACATCCACTTTGAGCATTGTGCGGATTTCGCACTCAAGGTAGACTCTGACGTTGTACCTCTTGCTCAGGTATTCGTGACGCTTCGCATCATCCAGCCTGATCTCCCCCGCAGTACGGTCGTAGATCTTGCTGTCCTCCGTGGCCCAACAGGTACAGCCATGGAACCAACAACCGTGGACCTGAAATTTAATGTTTATTGTTATGTACATTTAAAATTTACTTACGTCAATGACTGTGTCCCTCTCTGTTGGTGACGACGCAGGGATGTAACCGTCGACCAAGTATCGACTGCCAGGAACACGAAACTCACCTCCATTGGCCGCATCTTGTATGACCTCACCCCTTTTCACTCGCAGGAACCTTAAATGTATAATATTTTTTATTAATATTAATTTAATTACATACGCTAGGAATTTGAGTGCGAAGTTGCTCTGCTTCTGGACAGGCGTCTCTGTAGGCTCAATGGCAAGTGTCTCCTCCGTCAGAAATCGTCTTCTGAAGACTAGCATGGCAGCACTTGCAGCTGTTGACGTCTCGTGGAATACCCTGACACCTGTCAGGGCAAAGCACTCGCGGTCGAATGCAGTGATGCCTTGGTGAAGAACAACGACATCGGAGAGACAGTAGCGGAGCATCTCTCGGCGGAAGTTGAACTCGTCATCCTTGTGTTTGTCATACCACTGGTCAAACTCTGACCGCTCCCCCTGCTTCATCCATCGCGGGTAAAAGTCATTCTTCTCTGGCATTGGGCCAACAAAGTCGAAGTTTTTCCTCACCGCGAAGCGATGTGGAAAGAATCCTAAATTTTAATTGTAAAATAACCAAATTAAAATTGCATTATACATACCCTTGGCAATCTCCTTCAGGCTGAATGCACCAGGAAATGCTCTTAGCGGCATTTGGAGGAAGTTCAGACTGTCGACGAAGCGGACATCGCCCATCGTGAGTGTCATGAGCTTTCTTCCAGCAAGAACGATCTTGTCGGGGACGATGCCATCTTGTGCAGAGGAGAAGTGCCGCATAATGAATTGGCCATCATAGCTATAATTATTTTAATTAAAAGTAAAATAACTTTGTTATAACTAACCCCTTCAAATTGTGGGCAATTACTGTTGCTCCGCGGTTCTCTTCTGTGAGGAGCCACTCGATGAACTCCTTGATGAGATCAGGTCCCACTTCATCAAATGAGTGTGCAACCCAGAGACGGTCGCCGCTACAGCTCTCACAGTTGAGAGCATCGTCAGCCTTCTTCGGCACCTCATTTTCGCAATGTTCGCACGATCGCAGTGCGATTATCATGCACGGCTTACGACGACGCTTTCCGTTCTCCACCGATATTGTCGTCTAAATCTTTTATATATATTTTTTTTAATTCTTTACATTTAAATATACCTCAATATCAAATACGATGGTCTTCTTGAGGAAATCGGTCTTGAGAGGAGGAGCAGGTGCAATGTAGCAATCGTGAGGATCTGGCATGTCCTGCTGGCATTTGGAGCAGTACTTGCAGAAGCACTTATGCTTCCTCCCACTCTGCTTCTCGCAGATGATCAGCTTGCATGTGGGACATCTCTTGAGCTCACACTTTGCCTTGCCGAGCCCGTTCCACTTATTGCGGTGTCTGTTGTAGCACTCAAGAGAGCGGAAAGTGAATCCGCAGTCGTTACATTCGATGTTGAGGTGACCTGAGCAATGCTCGTGGTTCTTCTTTCCACAGAGGCGACACTTGAGGTCACATTTATAGTGACCATCCACAGCGTTGTAGAGGACATTGTGCCGTACGCAGTAATAATCTTTTCCTGAATTATGATTATTATCAATTAATTTGAATTTATATACTAACCAAGAAAACGAGGGATACGTTTAATGTGATCGTAGTGGTTGTTGGTGAGGGAGAGAGCCAGGATACTCTCATCATTGATGTACGGACCACGGTAGAGTGGTGACTTCTCACGGGAAATGTCAAATACCACAATCTGGATTCCTCGAAGCTTCGACTGCCATTCAGCCACATCTGGCAGTCCGTATGTAGCCATGAGCGGCATGCCATGTTCGGCGTGTAGTGCGAATGCGGCATTCGCCAGCTTGTCATGGTATCGACTCCAGCTTCTCCAGTCCTTGGTGAGCTCTTTCTTTCTCTTTTCATCTTTTTCTTCTGAAGCACTTTGTGCCTTCATATATGCAAGTCCAAGAGCCAATGCTCTGGCCAAGCAATGCTGGTCTCCTATAATTCTGTGTGTTTAGGCGAATGATTTTAACAATAAAGTACACAATGAAAATTAAGAAATGATTTATTTATTCATACCGAGAACTCTAGTGATGTTATGCTTTCCGCTTGGACCCGGAATTTGGTCATCCTCGATATCGATTGCGTGGCGATGATACGTTGCTTCTACCACGCTCCCAATTCCGCTTGGGCCAGGGACTTGATCGTCGTCAATGACGACAACAAGGTTTCGTCGTGTTTCTTCTTGGAAGCTCTCATCGCTTTCACTCGGGTACTTTAAATATAAATGTATAATGCACAAACTACAATGAAAGTTTACCTGCTCGGCCAGTACTTGAAGTGCATTAAGACACTCCGGAATAGCATCCTCTGACTATAAATAACACATGATTAAACAATTGTATTTACAAATGAAATACCTGTCTGGAAGTCCCATCGTATGACTCTACGCTGAATAGATGTGGCGTGATATCAGAGATCTATAAGAGAGAGAGAGAGAGAAAGAGAGAGAGAGAGAAAGATACATACATGGGATGAGCTGTCTTCGTTGTCCCATTCATCAATAACGGGGAGAGATGCGGGTCGTGTGTTATCGACGCTCTACAATTATTATTTAACTATTTGAAATTTTATAAATATTACCTCTTCAGATTCTGCTCTTCTTTTTTTCCTTGAATCCGTCAACGAGCACGGACAAGAGCTTGGTCGTTTCATGTCTGCTCAGAATGCTGAGGTTAGTTCTGAAACAATAACAAACACATGTTGATTTATTTAAAGTTCGAACAATGGTTCACACCTGTCGCTCCCACCACCTCATGGGGAGGGAAGAAAATCAAACCAGACGGAAGCGGCTACCAAGAGGTTTAAATTTCAATGTATTAGAAAGTGTTTATTATATTGTTTAGGAAGTCAAAGAATGCGGAAATGTGGTTATTCGAGCAGAGAAGGGTGCAAAAGTCACCATCAACGTCTATAACGGAAAATAATGTAAGTGACTCTTTCGATAGATTGCTAGTTGCTGATAAAACGTCTGATTAATACATTCCGAGTTTGTGAAAAAAAAAATTCTCAGACAGATCTTTATCTATGTTAAGCTTGATCTTTTTGTTACGAAATATTTCAACTTCCGGTTTTAAATGAATGTTCTATTTATAAAGTAAATGGTTAATGGACAGGCAAAGAGAGTGAGATATTGTTACGTAATCTTTGCTGGACATCTTTTTGTACAGATTGAGTGAGAGAGAGAGAGGGTTAGAGAGAGTGAGACTAAGTGGTATTATTCAAAACATTCTTTGTCATATATATAAAGGCTCTGACGACCAGTGATCTTATATATTTGCTATTATAATTTACTTACTTTTTCATTTTAGATGTCGCTGACAACCGAGTTGAAGAAGGAGATGATCGACAAGGCTAGAATTTTTTATTGAAATGTATTATAGACAGATAGGAATGGTTGGGTTATATTTTGTTAGATAGAGGGATAGAGAGAAATATATTGATGATATAGATAAAGGTTCAGCGAGATAATATTACTTACTCTTTCATTATAGATGACGCAGACCGATGAGTTGAAGAAGGATATGAAGAGAAAGGGGGGCGAATCAAGTGGTTTCAAGGTTAGATATTATATTATTAATAAAATTTTTAATAACTTTAATTTTTAAGATTCCAAAGAAACTTCTCATGGAAGAAGATATTAAAAAAGAAGCATTGTGGATTCGTCCTGATTGACATGGGAAACCTTGCCGGCGTCTCCGTCAAACTGTCAAGGTCATATTTTAATTTTAATATTATTTCATTTTAAGGAGCCACTGGGCAAGGCTTTCTGGAAATGTGCGGATTCCAGTCCTTGCAATTCATTCCTGGGAGACGCACTGGATCATCCCCTCGCGGTCTACTACCTGATTGATTGTTGTGCTAACCCTGATCAGAAGAAGAATGAGGTGGATGGTAGGAATTTGATGTCATGTGGTAATTGCTCTTTTTACGAGGTGGTATAGTACCTCCGTCTTCATATTTCGAACAAATATTTAGTTTTTACTT
This sequence comes from Allodiplogaster sudhausi, assembly GCA_945643635.1. NCBI lineage: Eukaryota > Metazoa > Nematoda > Chromadorea > Rhabditida > Diplogasteridae > Allodiplogaster > Allodiplogaster sudhausi. The sequence goes on from CALZFC010000010.1 coordinate 2,684,356, forward strand.
TCCTAATGTCAAATAACCATTTGAAATAGTTCAATAATTACCTGTGTATATGTGAACATCATTATTAATATAGACTTGTGTTAATTACACAACTGTGTACAATATCATCTTTTATAATATTCGTGTTAATGTCCATGACTCTATGTCCATGATTCATTGCAATAAATATATTTTTAAATGTTTGAGAATTACGTGACGATGTAAAAATGATTGAAAATGTTGAAAGGTATGTACACTTATACATTCCACAACGAGCATCCAGAAAATTATGAAGCATCTTGAAAAGAAGACAATGTAGTGTGTTGGCACTGTCTTTGTTGGGTGATCCTTAATGTCCCCGGTTCGAGTTCTCTCAATCAAAGACTTTTGTGTTCTTTGATTCATGTAATGGGTGGAGCTTGGGATACGGAAGTGAGAGATTACAGAGAAAGAGAGAAATGGGCGTGGCTTAGAGATCCGGAAGAGTGATTCATTGTTAAGTCTGTCTCCTTGAAGTGTGGTTGCTTTGTTTGAGAGAGAGATATAGATTTAGAGAGTGACGTCATTTAGTTTATGTATGTATGTGAGTCATTGTGATTATGAAATGTGGGCGGAGCTTAATTAAATTACGTTACGTTAGGGGCGGGGCCTATTTACGTTACGTTACGTTAGGGGCGGTGCTTATTTACGTTAGGGGCGGGGCTTATTTACGTTATGGGCGTGGCTTGTTTTCTTATTTACGTTATGGGCGTGGCTTGCTTCGAGGTTTCTTTTTCGTATTCTCTTGACTTTTACAGGAAGCAACAATTGGCAGTGAAAAAAGTTTAAAAAAAATAAAAATAAAATATTAAACAAAGAAATGCCTGCAGGTTATTGCAATCACGACGACCCACGGCTGCGTGTCCGCGAAGCAGGCGACTGCTAACATTGCGCGTACTCTCGTTGCTAACAAAGTCAGAACAACTAAATAAATATCAGTTAACTTGGTGGGCGGAGCTTTCGCAGACTCTCTCAAGCCGTAAACAAGATTCGTTAAAAAACGGATTATTGATTCTGAAAGAAGTGCTCTTCACAAACAGTCTTTACAAATGCAAGCTTTTACCTTCAGAAACAGAATATTCCAATCTACCAAGGAGCCTCGTGGGCTCTCATCAAACGAAAGTTGAGCGATTACAAGGATATTTTTGGAGAAGATGGACTTAGCGACCAAGTCGATGCCGAACCTCCGGTACGGAATTAAGTGTTTCTCAAAGTTTTTTTTAGGTGTGAATGTAGATAAATGCATTGTATTTGAAGGCGATGCCGGAAGAGGATGTCTCGAAATACGTGGGAACTGAGACTGCTGCTCTCGCTCTGATCCGTCTGACGAAAGAGCATCCAGATGCTGTCCTCGTCTGCCTCGGCCCGCTCACCAACGTCGCGCTCGCCCTCAGACTCGACGATGACTTTGCGAATCGGCCAAGGAAGCTGGTCATCATGGGTGGCAACTACTTTGGCAAGCATATAAACGTGATTGAAATAGATATATAAGCCCAATTGATTAATTCAGGCGTTGGAAATGTTCGCGTGGATTCGTCAGCTGAATCGAACTTCTACGAAGACCCAGAAGCGGCGTCTGCTGTCTTGGCGGGGATGAATGTACCCATCACAGTCGTGCCGTGGGATGGGATCTCGCTTCATCAGGAAGAGGTTCATTCTATTCTTCGGCGAGATTGTTACACAAGGCAGCGGCTCTCTGTTCCTCACGTTTTAGCCGCCGTTGTCATAATCATAAACGATGTATTAAAGTAAAAAGCATAATGAACCGTGAGAGAAACAAGTTATCCTAAATGTTCCTTAATTCTGAAAAGAAATCTTTCAATGGGCCTATGTTTTAGAATAAAGGAATCGATTACTACGAGAACTTCCGACAGGAAACGCTGCTATCCAAATATCTCAACGCCGCATTCGATCAACCTCGAAAATTCATCGAGATGCAGACTAATGGGTACTTTCTTCATTAGAGTATTAAACAATTCAGATGACATAGAAAAGTTTTTTAATCCTCAACATCGGTATAAGCTCTAAACAATGGGTAAATATGACGTTTTACAGCCAACTACAGTTCACTTACTGCGATGAAATTGCCGTGGCAAGGGCCTTCGCCCCGGACCAGACGATGCAGGAGTTCAAGAAGCTTCGTGTTTACGTTGAGCTTGCCGGAAAATATAGCAGGTTCGTTCGGTGGATCAATTTTTCACTACTTGAGAAACTATTTAACCGGGCTTCTAATCAGTGTACATAAAGTACCTGAGGTGAACGGGTTTTGTGACCCGGCAAAAAAGGAAAAATCTCTCAGTTGAAAGAGATTTGTTGTAGAGCGCAAGTTGTGGTCGATTGGTTCGGCCGAGTCGAATCTGATGATGAGAAAGAGGACGGAAACGAAGCAGAGGGGGGCGCGGATGTTGGAAAGAAGCGACTTGTCACATTTCTCACCAGTCCCAACGTGACATTCGTGAACGAACTCATTCTAGAAATGGTCAAGGAGCAGAAATAATGAGAGAGAGATTGAACGAGAAAAACAAATAAGAATGGATGACGATGATTGCGATTTCTAGCTTTCAAGCTTGTTGATTCAAAGGAATTTTGGCATTAAATTTGACTCGTTCTGTACTTGTCGTGGGTGTGAATGAAGTGGCAAACGAGGCGAAGCAGCTTGCAGTTGCCATCTTTTCATCAATGATCTGAACTGCCTGTAGAGAGACTCAGGAAAATGCAGAAAAAGAGGATATTCGAGCCAGTCAAGCTGCTAACGCCGCACCCTCTAAGGAGTTGACACTTTTGTTGCGTGCGTCCGATGGTGGGCGGACAACGATCAACACCTGATGAGGGCTGGGAACGCAAAGAAGCGAGTCCTCGAACGCTGCGTCAGTGCCGCTTCCTCTCTCGTGCTGGAAGAGTCGTCGTGCGTGTCGAGTGAGAGTGCGAAGTGTCGCGGCAATTGAAATCTCGCATAATTTTTCGGTGATCGCCTCATTTAGAGGAATTTTCAGAGGGATTATTGCACAAGGCAACTGTTCTCTTCTTCTCACGTTTTTGCCGTTGTAATCATATTTTTCTCCGGGAGCAGCCAAGCGGTTTCTCCGGGAGCAGCGCCGATTGATTGAATTGAGGATGATCGAGCGCGGGTCGCCCCCCGCCCCGACCCGCGCTCAATCATCCTCAACTCAATCAATCGGCGCTGCTCCCGGAGAAACCGCTTGGCTGGCCGGGATAAGAACTGCCTAATCTTCGTCGGCCACATCGACGAACCCGCCGGTGCCATCGATCGCCCACTTCCATTTGATAGATCCCCGTGTATTCCATCAAAAACACATGGGCCCGATAAGCGCGAATAAAGTTTTTAAAGTTTTTAAAATCATAAACGAAAAATGTAGCAAAAGTATAAAGATCATGTTAGAAAGCGAGAGAAACGAATGCTAAATTTGCTCAATTCTACGAGAAACTCTTTAAATAAGCCTATATTTTAGAATAAAGGAATCGTCTACTACTAAAACTTCAGACTGGAAAGTTGATCTCCAAATATCTCAACGCCGCATTCGACCCCCAGATTTTTTATTATCCAGCGTTATGCTATCTAAAATTTTCCTAAGTTTTCTTGTGTCCATTAAAAAGTGGAAAATATCTCTCAATTGGCATGAGACGTAATGAGCGCCAGTAGTCTAGTATGACATGCACGTCCGAAACGTTAGCGTCTTTTCGGCTGCTTCCGTAAAAATAATTGCTAATTGTTCTTGAACTAGCAAGGAACAATCTATATATAACTTGAAGTATTTTGATTTCACCTGTCCGTTTGATTCGTACAGTCGAAAAATGATGTTTGCAAATGTTTTCCTGAACACCCCTGCGTTTATTTTGGTCTTTTGCTAATTTCTGGTAGCTGGCCTGGCATGTTTCAGGAATTCTGGAATTCAGCAGCACAAGAAAAATTACATATCAAAGATGGACGAACGCTACAAGGGAGTATATTGCAAAAAGCTCATTTTCATTAAACTTTTTACGAATAGTAATAAAAGCCCAAAAATTGTGAAAATACTTCATGTCGGGGATGGTGAATCTGTGAAGTGTTTTATTTTTCTTCCTTCATCTCTCTCTTTCTTTCTCTCTCTCCTATTTCACTTCATAAATACAGATATGAAAGAAGTGAGAAATGTAAAGCCTGGAAAAGTATTTCGGTAAGCAGCGGCGAGGTTCGTGGAGGCTTCGACTTGCACTGATCGCTATTTGTCATGTTCGTCTACCCTCTCAAAGCAACTTTGACCCAGATTGCATGTGCTGCATATCTGCGGTGGTTCACATATCTTATCAACAAATGTATTATGGATAAACATGCAGTGAATATGGCATTAAATAGCAAAATTCAATCCATAGTATCTTCAATCATCCGCATACAAAGTGACCATCAAGGATGATTTTGCCGTAAGGAGAGCAGCACGTCGGCTGCGGATTCGGGCATAGATCACGCCCGCCGCACGGCTCCGTCTCGCTGGCATCACCGCTAGAATTTATATTTATTCTACAATTTAAATTTTCACCATTTAAAGGAAGGATCCGACGAAAGCAAAACATATGTAACAAAATTACGCTTCATATTATGCAAAATTCCCAACTAGCAGAGCGTCGATATAGGGCCCGCAAAAAAATTTCGCATTCGAACCGCATGCGTATCTAACCTCTCTCAATTTCTTACATTGTCTCGCTTTTCTCTGACACCTGCATCTCTCATCCCTTGGTGAAAATGGAGTGTGCTAATTGCGCAAGAGGGGCAGTGACTACCTCTTCTTTTTACGATACTTTCTCGTAGATTACTTTCTATATGTATATGAGTGCACCTACTTACTTTCTTTCTGTATATTAACCTGCACGCGCCGCTTGACGTGCAGATACGCGTGCGCCTCAGCTTTCCGCAATAGCCACACGGTGGGGAACAGTCGCCCGCCCACGCAGACCAGCCCAACCAGGTCTGGGGGAAGAAAAGAAGAAGGATCAAGAAGAGGTATTCAGACAAAAAGCTTTTGGTTGGTCAATTGTATAAATCGAATTCATCATTGTTATCAATTTGTCTCAAAATTTATTGATCGAAATGCAGAAACATACATATCTATGAACCTGACATTATGCAATCAAAAACTTACTGGCGCAAGCGTTGAGGTCGTGGTGGTTGTTGTGGCGGTCGTGGTTGTCTGTAGATCCTCCGCGTAGAAGCTGTAGATCTCCAGTGACCCCGCCAGGCAAGACAGGCCTTCTTCGCGCACAAAGTGGGCGGAGCTTGCCGGGACGACCTCTCCGGGATAGACGAGTTTGCACGGAAGATCTTGATCGACAGCGACGCCCAAACATTGGTTTGGCTGAAGATATTTAGTAATAAACGGAATGGGTTATAAGAGTGTGCACTTACCGAGGAACGCATGCAGCTTTCAAAGCAAGCCGTATGGTCACTTGCTATGATGCTTTGTTGCGAATTGTCAATCCGCTGGAAGCGTGTGAAAGTTGCTGCGATCTGTAAAGAAATTATAAGCGATTTTGCATAGAAGTACATAAGGTGGATACAATTCGAACGAATATCTTACCATTGACGGAAAAAGAAGGCTTGCGAAAAGAAAAGCGCACTGCATTTTCTGTTGAATGAGAATCCTTCTTACAGAATTGTGAGTCTTGACGACAGGCCCATTTCTACCCGATTTCGCCCTTCCTTCGACGTAGGTGATCATTGTCTTAATGTTTCGTTGCGTAGCAGCTACACTCTCATCCTTGTCTGGATGTTTCGTTGCTTAGTAACTACTACTCATCATAATGTTCCTTCAAGCTTTGATGTTTCACTCTTACGTATCTCAAAGTATGTTTTATTTAGTTAAATTTAGTGGAATAGGAAGTTATTCGAGTTTACAGTCAAAAGTACTAGTGGTAAAGGCGGGAAGTAACTCGAGATCGTAGTCAACTGTAGTCTTTGGCAGGAAGAAGAAAGCCTTCTTGAGCCTGGCATTCCTAAAATGGCAGAAAGATTTCATTTATAACGCAGCTTTTGTAATAAATGTTTACTCACATAATAGCCCATCCTGGATCGTGATGATCGGAGTCGATGATTCGGTAAAGTCTGACGGAAAAGTCTGACAGTTCATCCATCACGACGTCTGGAAGCCTTTATAAATTTCATTTAAGATTAGCAATGACAAGAATGACTGTGGTATTTTAAGAAATACGATGTTAAAGTACAATTCTACCTAAGGTTGTTATTTATAAAGAAGACTGGGTTGATGAGCAGCTTCCTGGAGTACCCGAAAAGACCCAGGTCCGTTTCCTTCTTGGAGTCGAACGTGTAATACCCAGCAATCGAATTTAATTTTGCGTGACATCAATGTTGGTCTGAAAATATTCTTTTTAATAACCACTTTGTAATACTTAAATATGTTCAGGTAACCTCAATGTTAAACACGATTTTGTCGTAAATATTCATCAGCTTGCGAATGAGCTCTAAATGCAGTCTGCCATAGCGCATCGTATCGCCAAGGTTGGTCTCAGGATCCCGAAAAATATGCTTTTTTGCGACAAAAATTTTTCTTATTATTGCTACAAATTGCTGTTTGCTCAAAAGAAATTTTTTCAAACATAATCTCCAACGATTTACCACAAATAGACGAATTCTAACTTTATTGCCTACTGGAAAAAAATTAACAATGAAAGCAGACTTCACTTACCAGACATGACGATGCAGATCTCACCAGACACTGGGAGCGGGCGGTTGAGCAGTTTGGATGTGGACGGTGGAGGAATGTTCATAGTCGTTGTATGCGACTAGCAGATGAAGAGAAACTCGTGTTCATGACGAGAGGAGAAGATTGGAGGGCACTAGACCATGATTCGATCCGTGTAGAGAATGATCAGTGGAGGCAGTAGGAAGACGCTTTTCGAGCCTCATTAGAGTTGCACTCATGATACCTATTTATTCGTTTGCAGCTACCATATTAGCACTCTGTCTCTGTCTCTTCCTCACTTGTTCTCTGTCGCTCTCAGTATAGTCATAGTGAAGTGGTAATTGCTGTCCAAAGTGCAAAATCTGTACCGTTATGTTTGCCACAGCCAGCTTTATGTACCATCGGCATGAATTTAAATTTACAAAAGTTTTAAGCAAACAGCAGATCCTGGGACTCAACATGTAGGTAGTAAGCATTGTATGTAGAGTCATTGGAATCCCAGGCATAGTAGGCTAAACACATTTTACGTCATTCTGATGATCGATTCTGGAAATCAGCTGATCGAATGGTTAGCATCATATTTTATCAACAAATGTATATTATGGACATACATGGAGTGAATACGGCATTTAATTGCAGAATTCAATCCATATTATCTTCAATCATGCGCAAATAGAGTCGCTGTTCTTTAAGTAAGGGGTGCAGCAGTTCGGCGCAGGAAAACGACACAGCTCACGCGAGCCGCACGGCTCCGTCTGGCTGGCGTCATCGCTGGAATTTATATTTATATTTTATTATTTTAATTTTCACCATAAAAAAAAACTTTTTTTAGTAATTGAAAATCAGACATAATTTTCCAATCACCTTTTGTATATCTTTACTTACTTTCTTTCTGTATATTACCTGCACTTGCAGCTTGAGGTGCAGTCCCGCGTGCGAGTCTGCTTTCCGCACCAGCCACACGGCGGGGAGCAGTCGCCCGTCCACTCCGACCATTCGGACCAGGTCGGGATGCACTGGAGGGAAGAAAGTAGGAAGGACGACGAGAAGAGGTACATTTACAGACAAAAGATTTTGGTAGGTCTATTGAACAAATTGAATTATTCATTGTTATCAATGGTTTCTCAAAATTTATTGATTTACCTGAAAGATATGTTAGCATAGGTTTCATTGAACACATTAATTTACTGTTCAATCATTGATTTGCTGAAGGAAGAGAACGTGTCATTCTAGTGTCCAAGTATGTATGTGTGCATTCAAAACTCAAAGTGTAACATTGTTGTTTCTGTGAAAATAGAGAGACCCCGTTTCTTTTCTGCGAATCTTAATATTGGCTTCCAATTTTCAATCAATACTACAAAGATTTCATTACAATGGAACCAGATACAGGGGTTGTTGTTGTCGACGTCATCGTAGTTGTTGTGGTGGCTAAAAAGAATTAATTTTGTTTTTTAAAGCTATTTCTTAATTTTTTAACTTGTTTGCTCACTGCGAAAAGTTCATACAAAGTATTGTTTTGTGACAATTGCGCAATCGATTGTGCGAGAAAAAGTCGTCTGGACGTTTATATTCCAATGTTGTCGGGAAGGACATTTACTGTTATCCCAGACGTGGAGATCGCAAAAGGTAATTCGTGATATTCATAATTCGAGATATACGTTCTCATTTTCGAGCATTGAAAGATCAGACACATTCAAAATGATCAACGTTGTTGAACATTCAAAGGAGCACGAAACAGCCGTAATCCTTATGAATTCTCTCTAAATCACATGGCATCTCGCTCTCTTGTGTCTGGCCAGAAGCGGCGAATTCACGCGTGGGTTTTTGGCTCCTTGAATGCACTAACCAAAAACAGCGCAAGTCAGCTGCGGATTCGCGTAAAACGACCCCGTGTAGTCCTTCCACTGATTGTTCACCGAAGTACACGTGAGCGTCGAGTCGAGTCGAGTGACGGTGCCGTCGGAGCGAGTTGCCTAAAGTGGATTCGCAATTCGCAATTATTGCTACCTTCGGCAATGATGATTGCATTTAACCTTTCTTTGTGGTGTGAAACTTCTACAATTTGGGGTGTGAAGATAATAAAATTTAATACACAAATGAATTCGCAGACTCGTAGTGGCGAGGTGATGAAAACAACACGGTTTTCTTGCCGTTTCTTAAGCCCCCTTTCAGCGCTCCTTTCTATCAAAACAACTACAATGTGTGTATGTACCGATGCGATGTACCCGTTCGGGCAGCGCAGCGTCGTGCAGTTGCTGTACGGATTCTTCTCGAGCAGCGTCGAGGTCGTGCACGAGTAGCCGGCCGGACACGTCGGTGACATGGAGAACGTGCACTGATCGCAGCCTTGAATCGGACGACATTGACAGGATAGCGAGAAAGAGTCTTTTTCTTGTGAAAAGAATTTGGAATCTATGTCAAAACGTCATCTGCACCAAAAAGAGCAATATGCTTTAAAAAAAATAAAAATAACAATGATAATAATAATTCCATTGAATTTCTGCTTACTAGGAAGGACCTTGCAGTTGAGCGCTGTCGGATTGATCACCTTGTTATTCGCATAGAAGGCGCCATTAGAACAGTTTATCTTATCCGCCGCCAACCACGAAAGGCCGCTTTTGTACTGCAAAGGCGACTCATTTTGTGTGCGCGCTGTATTTTCTACGCTCTACGCTACATAGATTTCAGATAATTAAATGGTCACAAGCGAAAATAGTGAGTGAAGGTTATTGTCTTCACGCTAAAGATATTACAAAAAATATTCCAAATTTTTCCCCGTTTTCTTTTACATGCTGTCTAATCAGCGTTCTTAGAAAGATACGGGTAGAGTGAGAGTTTGAAAGAGTCAAAGAGATAGGAAGGCAGATTAAGAGAGATCGGGATAGAGTAATAGTTAGTATATTTGTTGTTTTCTTCTTGATTGGACTGACAACTGGCTGCGCGAATGGCTGAAGGCACGAGACGATGCAGGCGTCCTCTCGCAGTTTGCTCGGATCACAAGTCGCGCCCGTCTGGCAGTTCGCGCCGCCCGTCGAGCCAGTCGCCGCCGGAATGGCCTTGTTGCACGTGCAGGGCGGCGCTACGAATGTGGTGGTGGGTTGTGAGTTGGAAGTGGGTTGATGGTGGGATGGAAGTGGGATGAAAGCGGGTTGGAAGTGGGTTGTAAGTGGGCTGGAAGTGGGTTGAAAGTGGGTTGGAAGTGGGTTGGAAGTGGGTTGAAAGTGGGTTGGAAGTGGGTTGGAAGTGTGTTGGAAGTGGGTTGATGGTGGGATGGAAGTGGGATGAAACTGGGTTGGAAGTTGTGTTTGAAATGGCCCGCAGAGCTTGTTTTTGATTTACGTAAATTTAAGAATGAGGTGAAATTGTATTGATTATTAATGGCACGAGAAGGGTGCATGTTGGCATTGAGAAGATTTCAAGGGCAATAAGTCTACGAGTTGGCGGAGGCCAAGATGAGAAGCTTCCTTAAATGGAACTCAAAACTGACCAAAGAATGCATTTGCGGAGGAAGGGAAGAAGAAGAAGGTGAGAACCGCAGCCAAGACAGTGTACAACAGACGACGAATCATCGCAATTCACGAGGCAATCTCAATTGTTGAATAAAAATACATTATTAACAATTATATTATCATTCGATCTAAATTCTGACTAAATGGTCGTGAAAATGTCCAAACAAACCAAGCACTGTTCCGCTGAAGTCTCCGAAATTGATGGAACGCAATTGGTTATCGGTATGGATTCCGTTCGAATGCACTTCATTTGATATACAGCGAAACCGATGCCAAAGTGAAGACGACGCACTCAAACACGTATATGCAAATTTTTTCCTTCTTTGGCTGACTGAGTGCTCGACCATTGCTTGCTTTGACAATAGCTTGACTCTCTCGGTGCAACTCGTGGCCGTTCCGTTCGAAGATGTCCTTGCTTATTGTCAGTTTAAGCTCATACTAATCGCCTTATATTTCAGGAATGATGGAACGTCGGAGTCGCAGACGAGAACATCGAGCAAAGAAGAAAAAGCTGACGAATCCTGCCTGTGTTCTGAGTCGTGTGCCTCTTGATTACATGCAAATCTCGGTGCTGATGGCTGTGCTTCATGATCCCCACCCCTCCCCCTTCCATCCTATTCCACTGGTTTTTTTTATCATCGTTTCCATCTATCTGTAATAAAAAAAATCTAATTAATATAAACGAAACTAGAGTAAAACAAAATTCATTACAGCGAACTCCCACTGAGCAGTACAACTGCACGCACGACAAACCACCATGTCAGATGGTGGACAGGGTGCTTCGGAAGAAACAGAACGGCAAAACAGGCGTTTATACAGAATACTGGCATACAGCTCATTGCGCATCAGCCAAGGAGCACGGCTGCGAACGAAGACGCGACAATGAAGCAATCTGCCTTTTCGATTAATCAATGCTAATAGTTTTGTGCAACGATGAACTTTTTGCTTTCTGACTTTAGTATTTGGCATCTAAGCCATTGTTTTGTGTTGTGCAACAATGGATTAGACAAAGGTTGTGCAGAGAATTTCTTGTGTCTTAACAGCTGCTTCCACAAAAGTAATAACTACATACTACGTAAATGTGCTTGTACTAACAACTTTTTTGTTCTTAAGATTCGCAGTAAATCACTGATTTTGGTAGCTGGTCTGGCATCTTGCGGATAAACAAAGCATATAAAATGTATGTACGTCCCGGATGGTTTTTGTTTCTAGCAAACAATGCATTATCTTACTGAAAGCCCATTGCGCAGCCATAAACCTCAGAAAAGTACACAACGAGATACCTTGATTGATTTTAAATTTTAAAACATTACTATATCGAACAACTTTTCTTGATTTGTCAAAATTGTTGGCTTAGAGTGATTGGAATCCCAGTCACAGTGTCTTTATCGTTGGCTAAACACATCTTACGTCACTCTCATGATCGATTCTGGAATTCAGCTAATCGAATGGTTCACATATTTTATCAAGAAATGTATTATGGATATACATGGAGTGAATACGGCATTCGATTGCAAACTTCAGTCCATATTATCTTCAATCATGCACAAATAGAGTCGCTGTTTTTTCTGTAAGGGTCGCAGCATTGCGGCGCAGGAAAACGACAAAGCTCACGCGAGCCGCACGGCTCCGTCTGGCTGGCATCACCGCTGGAATTTAGATTAATTTAATTATCTTAATTGTCACCCTTCAAAACTTTTCCTTCATTTATAATTGAAAATCAGACATAATCTAACACTCATAATAAAATGCGCATCTGGATTCATGAAAGTTTGCGGAATAATTGTTCATTCAAATCCGCTTTCAATTTCCATCACACCAAATTGAACTATGTTCAGGAACGGCGTAGTTTCGTAGGACACGGAGAAATAAATATAGTTCACTTTCGCGCTACTTTCTCGTAGATTGTGTCTTTACTTACTTTCTTTCTGCGAATTAACCTGCACTTGCAGCTTGAGGTGCAGTCCCGCGTGCGAGTCTGATTTCCGCACCAGCCACACGGCGGGGAGCAGTCGCCCGTCCACTCCGACCACTCAGACCAGGTCGGGGTGCACTGGAGGAAAGAAAGGAGTAAAGATGGCGAGAAGAGGTACATATACAGAAAAACGATTTTGGCAGGTCTATTGAACAAATTGAATTATTCATTGTTATCAATGGTTTCTCAAAATTTATTGATTTACATGAAAAACAGTTATATACATACATACGTTAGCATAGTACTTGACCGCATAATTTACTGATCAATCATTGACTTCCCGAACTTGTCATTATAGTGTCCACATATGTGTGCATGTTAAATTCAAAATGTAACAATGTTGCTTGCTGTGAAAGTTGAGAGAATACGAGAAAAGAAACTTCGACGTCGGGTGGATTGAGAGCGGAAGAAACAGCGCTGATAACATCCGTGACTAAGTCCGTGACTAAAACCGTGTCAATGATCAGCTTCTACCTTATGCCTCTTTTTGCATTTTCTTTCGGGAAAATACTTCCAAAGTCCATAATTAAGTATATCATGGGCACTAATTGTATGAGTGAGGTGAAATAGTATTGGCTTTCAATGGCACGAGAAGGATACAAATTGACATTGAGCATATTTCAAGGGCAATAAGTCAAAAAGACATAGCTCTACTCTACCCAATTTGATGATGAGTTTTCGAGGGCCAAGATGAGAAATTTTTTTTCTGAAAGGAAGGCAAAACTGACCAAAGAACGCATTCGCAGCGGCAGGGAAAGAGAAGAAGATGAGAACCGCAGCAAAGGCAGTGGACGAAATACGCCGAATCATCGCAATTCACGAGGCTATCTGAATTGTTGAAGAAAAAACAATCATTCGATCTAAATTCAGACTAAATGGTTATGAAAATTTCCAAACAAACCGTAGTAGTCTCCGCAATTGATGGCACACAATTGGTTATCGTACTTTTGTATGGATTCCGTTCGAATGCACTTCATTTGATATACAGCACACTGAGCAGTGCAATGGCGGGAGAAAAAGTTGAGCTAGAGCTATTAGAATAATCAGTGAGTGATGTGAGAGCATGTCCAGAAGAGAGTAACCGATGTCAAAGTGAAGAAGAGAAACTCAAACACGGATATGCAAATTGTTTTCTCCTGTGGCTGACTGGGTGCTTGGTTACTGCTGCTTGCTTTGACTGTAGTCTGACTCTCTTGGTGCAACTCATGGCAGTTCGAAAATGTGCTTACCCAGTTTAAACTGATACTAATCGCCTTATAATTCAGGAATGATGGGCCGTCGGAGTCGCAAACACGAGGCACATGGCTTTCTTCAAGACACCTCTTCGTTGCATGTGTGTTTTATGATACAAAAATGGTACCTCTTCGTTACACGAAGAAAGAAAGGATGACGAATCCTGCTTCAATCAGTTTTCTCCGTTTTTGCACTCCTCTCGTTGCCGTTCCTCGCATTGGCTTGTTCACTATCTCTCTTTCGCTCTCTGCTGTTTATCAGCTTGCTGTTTATCACCAATATTCTCAGAAGCCACATAGCCAACTTTTTATCTTGCAAATTGAAAACATAGCGCAAAGTTTGAGAGTTTCCAATGTTTTGGCATTAGGGTGGGAAAATGTTTATGAATATTAGTGCGAGAAAGCCTTTTAAAGAATAGAAGATGTGGAAAGAGAAAGCCACTAACATGTATGTTCTTTGAAAACTGCGGTTGGTCTGGCTGAACGGATTTCCTCGCGCGGGTGTTGAACCGGTCTTATGGACGACTTGAATTTTCTTTTTTACACTGATGCTATGGAATATGGGGAAGAAAGAAGTAAGATGATACATATAATGTATGAGAGATATGCGAGAAGAAAAGCTGAAAGGGAGGGAAAGAATGAATTTCGGCGGACAGTAAACAAAGTTGAATAATAATGCATTCGTCCCGTTTCTCCCCCCAATAAAAATGAGTTATTTCTCTCTCTCTCTCTCTCTCCCTCTCTCTCTCTCGCTCTCTTAGCTACTTCAAAGCATTATATTACATCAAAGATGGTTTTTGTTAACTGATGTATGCCAGAAAATCTAGAAAAAGGAAGCATGAACAGGAAAAGAATCCGCGTTATCAATCAGCTGATTAAATAATGTATGAAATGAAGGTAAGTGCATTTCAATCAAAGGATATCATTTCGTCTTCATCATCGACGGTCGTCTCCATTGTTAGATATGGCGCCTGTAAAACAAATAAGATCAAGTTATGCGAAGAAACGTACTTGTTTCAATTTCAATTCAAAAAATAAAATGGATTAATTACGGAGGAGGCCAGAAGGCTGAAATACCGGAAAGCTCTTTTGATAAACGTCTACGTAAAAGTTACAGACATGGTTGTGGATTCTAGAATTTAGATAAAAATATTAATTGCAACCGAACCGGATTCTGTGAGTGTTCTTCCTGGAAATCCGGTTGTGATGTCTCTTGCCTCCTCGAGTCATGCATGATGAGAGTGTTATTTTCCAATCGGCCCGTTAAGATTTCCGCCTCCTTCAAAAAGGCGCGTGTGATTAAGATCTTCATGAATAATATACATATCAAAAACGTATAAAATGTTGAGGATTTATTCCTCTGTGTTTTGCAGCTGATCAGAAATCTCTAGGATTAGCCTAACAATAGTTCATGTGTACAAATTGTGCATGTAAATATGCAGAATATACAATAGCGCACAAACGACCTAACCATATGGCCGTCGGGAATGAAATCAAATGGAGATATGCCGGCACGGGGTCTTGAATTCGGCGTTTGTTCTCCATGCCTCTGATAACAAGCTTGCAATTTTCCACGTTGCAAGTTTGCTTTATGATTTATATGCAGTAGAAAAGTTGAAATAGAAAAAGGAACAAATAATACCATTATAATACCCGAAGATGCTCACCACTGCCCATGTGTTCGCTGTGCTCGGCGGCGTTTTGTCTCCTTCGTTGCTCCAGTTCTCGTCCGGATAGACGCGGAACTGATTGTCCGTTACGGTGGCCGAGCTCAGCCTAGCGATCGGCCGTGTCGAGTGCGCCGCGAGATCGGATGGCGAGCGCTTGCGTCGTTTAAATCTGCGGTGACCTATTGGTAAGCACGCCGCTCTGCCATCCCAAGGTCCAAAGTTCGAATCTATACGAAAACCTTTTGCGATTCAGGCAGATCGCGAGGCCGACCGCAGTCACAAAGAATAAGGTGCCAAGCGCGATAAGTCCGATAACCCACCATGGCATACCAGAGGGCTCTTTTGACTGCGACATGTGAATATTAAAAGTGAAAAAAGTAATAAAAAGGCCTCAAAGTTAGACATATGTATATATTAAATAAGGTATATACATATGTCTAGTAAGGCTGACAGAGCCAGCTCCCTCGACGCAAGAGTAGACAGTTTGTCCCTTCGGCTTGGCGCAGTGGCTGCCTGCAGGACATGAGGGAACTCCGGGAAGACAGAGGTCGCCGGTCAAACAAGAAGGGTCGCGGACCTCTTGGTCAGATTCGCATTCCGTGCAGGTGCTTTGGTTGGAAAGTGGCTGGAAGACGAGAGAAGGAAGGACTTGTCAGAGAAGTCGATTATGAAGGATGAAAAGATGTAACTTGATGAGTGCCTGGTGGGCAGCGGACGCAGTGCTTTGCATATGTGCTCTTGTCTCGTTCGAATTCTCCGGGATCGAGCCCGTAACAGGGCAGAGAGGCGTTGACGAAAGAGTCCTTGCCGCAGAAGAGGAGGTTGCAGTCAGTGAAGAGAGTGCTACTGGAAGAGAGTGAAGTGATAACGGAAAAGCGAGAATAGGAATAGAGAGGCTCGACGGCTGAATACTGAACGGAGCTCAATCTCGGCTCATTCTAACCTCTCGTGGGTGGTGTTCAAACCAGTCGGACAGGCTTTACACTCCGGGTCATTTTCGCCCTTTAAAATATTGATATTTTCTTTAACAGCGTAATATTATGAAGATACCATAAATTTTTTGATATGTATGTATGTGTATCATGATAGAATAGCAGTTCATATTGATCTACTCTGTATGTCGCTCGCGGACATTGATTGCACTTGTAGTTCTTGTCCATTTCCATGCCCACTCCGCAGGTTCTTATACATTCGTCAAGACACTTGGCGCCCTGCATAAAAGCTAAGATAACTATGCCGTTTTGAAATTAGCTTGACAGAATGTAACGTCTACCGTATGATTGGTCGCCAAGCCGTGTGGGCAAGGTTTGCATTCGGTGCGCCCGAGTTCATCGTTGTATTGGCCAATAGGGCAGTCTTCGCAACTTGTGGTGTCCAGGGATAGATTTGAATAAGTACCCGGACCGCATCTGCCTCAAACGACTTTGGTTGTTGTTGACCATGCTTATTGTTAGGGATCTTGCTTTTTGCAGCTCTAAATAAAAACAAAAAAAAATTACGATAACAGTCGTTCGTCTCGTTGCATCCAGTGTGCCCGCCGGTCGTGAAGTCAGTGTCACAATGGGTGCAGCTGCGCATGTTGAGGCGAGCGGAGTAGGAGTCGGCTGGGCACGGCGAACACTTGTCCCCGTTGATGAATGTGCCCTGAGGGCACTGGGCTACAATGTATCAAAGAGAATGATCAGAAAACACGACAAAGCATATTTCACAATCTGGCAGACTCTCCATCTCACCACATCGACTGCCGCCGGGGCAGACTGGAACGGGATATTCTGAATCATCGCAAGCATAATACGCATTTTCTTCACCGAATGGACACAGTTGTTGTGTTGCGACGTGGTCCTTTTCAGCCGCCCTTAAATTATTTTAATTTTGTTTTCTTCCCAAACTATTGTTTATATATGTTCATATATGTACCTAATTAAAATTAACAACTGAAGAGAGTTGTTGAACGATGGCCGTAAGCGATCACAGGTTAAATCCGCGAGTTCTACTTTCTGCGGCAAGGTATGGCGTTCAAAATTTGAATTTGAATTGCGAAAAATCTGCTCAACTCACTTTGAAGCACTCGGAAAGAGTAGCGCAGATGTGAAACGTGTCCACTTCTGTTGAAGGTGTGATAGACTCAAAATTAAGCGTCATGAAACTCTCCGCGACTGCTCCGCAGAGATCGACGACGTCGTCGCCGTGGATGGCGAGGTCGATGATGCACTCGCGATGCAGCGTCGCATTCTTCGTGTTCACGCACGTCGGGAGCGAGAGCTCGCGCATCACCAGGCGACGACTCCATTGACCCTAACAATTATCATGCTATATTATATGATTTCTTTGATATCTATATAGTACATATGTGTACATATGTACTATATACATAATAAGGAAAAACAATAGCACTTAAAGGAGGACGATCACAGAAACAATCTCGCGTGATATTTCGCATGAAACAGAAAAACCGTTGAGTGAAGCGCTTGGGGCGGCGTCAATTTGAAATCTCTTATGTTAGTATCGGTGATTGGTTCGCTTCAGTAACAGAAAGAAAGTGAAACGCTTGCCAAGTAGTCGCAGATGTAGAAATCGGGCAGTGCTATTTGAAAGAAAGGGTCGTCGCACTTGAAAGAAGCCTCCATATTCGTTCCAACCCCAGCAATCGCGAGATTAGTTCTGAAGGCGAAGAATTCGCCCTATAAATAAAATTAGAAGAAAACAAAGACAACGTACAGAGTTGCGTTGCCGAGCGGCAGAGTCGGCAATGCGCATTTATTCGGCGCGACAAAGACGCGAAATGCGCACGTCGCCGTGTTGCCCGCCGCATCCGACGCCACGTAAAGAATGTCGAACTCGCCACTGCAAGGAGCAGGGAAAAGTTAAGGAGAACAAGTGAATTGCCAAATGTATTCAACATCTAAGGATGCTTCTTTTTCTTAGCAACAAATCAGTCGAAGAATTCTCAGAGCAGACAATGGAAATGGTCGATTGTTCCTGAAGTTGCTCGTGACACTCGTCACTTGGATGTTGTCGATGAACACGGGCTCCGGCCACTGAACCATCGTCAGAAGAGCAGAGCGACCCGCAATGATGAGCATGTCGCTGGGACATTCCACGGCGACTGGCGCGATCTTGTCCTCTGAAAAGAGATGCTACATATGTTCGTAACATAAATGGAGCTTCAATCGATAAACGAAAGTGTCTCACGGGCTGGACGGATACGGTAAAACCGTATCAAGAGCGAGGGAAGGAGGAAGGGTAGAAATAGACAGTAGAGGGAGAGAGAGAGAAGGAAGAGGAAAGTAGGGACACAAAGGCAGGGAGTGGAGAGTTTGAAAAGTTGGTTATGCCCGAAACGAGAAAGGAGTTGAGATCATAATTGATATTACATGTTTTTTAAACATATATAGTATTGACAAATTAATTGAAAAAAATGACTGACTCTGTCCGCCGCATACGACGTTGCCAGGGAAGCAGCGGGCGTTCTCGCAAAGGGCCGGGAAAGTGACGTCATCGGGTGGGAAGAGAGAGACGAGAGAACTCCAGGGAATGGAAGGGGTCACTGCCTTCGAGAAGGCCGAGCAGTTGAAGGCCATCTGTGCCAATTGACTCTCAGAGAGCGTGAAAGGGTAGAGCTGGAAATCAGATGAATTTGTCTACTATTGATTCACACATTTAACTTGTTGCGGCAGAATTACGACACCTCAATATGGTTAAGTTCGCCCACGAATCGGGCTGCTTTTGTGTCGGGCACTGGCGCCAGTTGAATCCGTTCGCCAGCCAAGGCGGTGGCGTCCACGGCAGCAAACACGGGCAGTTTTCCACGCACTCCGTTCAAATCCACGTGCCATTCACTGCCCAATTCCTTCCCATTGCAGTTCGACACGCAGAACTGCAATGGGAAGGAATTTTAAGTGAAAAGTGAACGTGGAAATGACGGGAAGTGGAAATGATGAGAAAGGGAACCTGCTGCCACATGAACGGCGCCAAATTCATCTGCATGCTGACGTCGCCAATCCACACGGCAGAAGTCATGAAGCGGATCCTGGAATGTTCAGCCTAACTCAGAATAAAATAGAAGAAACGGATGAATCATCTCGATCGATAAGCCTAACGGAGGCTTGCTCGAGATGCGCATAAACTCGGCGGGCGCAGAAGTCGCCGTCGAGGGCTTCCAGAGGATCCATCCACAGATGGAGACTCTTGGACTGGATGAAGAATAGAGCAAATACATACATAATTGATAATAAGAGGCATGTATAAGAGAAAAAAAAGCGAGAAGAGCCCGCACTGTACTATCCATACCTCGCTTCAATCAAAGCAGATTGCTGCATCTCTGTTTCAGAGGAGATTCGTACGTTGCCCGTGCGCTTCCCTGCAGTTGTTGAAGTGTACCTTTTTCCAGCTCATAGATCCGCAAACTATTTGAATTGTGCATCGATAAGTGTTTCTCATGCCCATCTTTTATCCACATTTTTCAATGATCCTCCCTCCATTACCCGTCCACTTCTTCCTGCTGTCGCATCTCGACCCCCCGTCCAATAATGTCTATTATCCAAGTGGCAGCCATTAACCATTAACAGACGGCGAATGGAATCGAGTGCCCATTTCCTCCATCTCGTCACTGCCATCCGCACAGTCTTCGATCCCGTCGTGGACGGTGGAGCGCGGAATGCAATGTGTGTTGTCCGCGCAGCGGAACTCTTCTAATTGTTATGGAAAAAGAAATATTTATAAATGTAAAATATTTATTAAAATATGTTTTCAATAAAATATAAAATAATAATAATGTATAATAAAATTTAATAATAAAATATGTATATTACTAGCATACTGTAATAAAGAATATCGAAATATTTTATGGTTAGTTAATTTATAAAGCAAAAAATGCACGCACCGTCACGACAGGCGAATGTCTGGCAAAGTGGGCGGAGTCGAGTGGCGCAGTCTTCGAGACGCCAGCCGCCCTCCTTGCGATCCGCCCGCTCGATCGCGTACGCGACGCACCACGTCGACGCGTTGCGGTCGCGAGGCGGTTCGAGTGGCAGCCAGATTGGATTGTAGATCGACGTGAGCCGACCCTGAGAATTAACTTCAAAACTTGAAGGAAGGATTTCCAGTTAATTTCATATGTACTTATAATTACTGTAGCGTGAAAATGGCTCTGGTAATAGAATGGAACTTCTTCCTGACAGTGTCATTATATGATTCTTGAACCTGAAGAGTCGCGATCACGCTCGTGTTCTCTGTCCTGTACGCAGTCCAGAAGGCACCATTCAGTGGAAGGGGCAGCGACGGGAGAAGGCGAAAGCGCAGCCAAGCGAGCAGAGAGAGGGGCACGGCAGCGCTGCACAGAAAGAATGCAGAGAGGGATAGCGAGAGAAAGAGAGCGAGAGAGAGAGAGAGAGAAAGAGAGAGAGGGAAAGAGAGAGAGAGAGAAAGAGAGAGAGAAAGAGAGAGAGAGAAAAGAGAGAGAGAGAGAGAGAGAAAGAGAGAGAAAGAAAGAGAGAGAGAGAAAGAGAGAGAGAGAGAGAGAGAGAGAGAGAGAGAGAGAGAGGGAGGGAGGGAGAGAGTGGGAAGGTGAGAAGGAGAGACCGCAAAGAGATAAATTGTACGACGAAGCGAACAATTTCATCGTTTTAATAATCTTCTTCAATGTTACTTTTAATTGACCTGGCTGCGCACGCGTCATTCGCAGCCGCCCAAGTGGTTGGCGAGTCTGCCGTCTTCACGCAGAGATTCGCGATCGGCGTCCATCCTAGACTAACGATGAAATTATCCGTTCTTCTTAACGGAGGCATACGCCTTTTCCATTATCAGTACCTGTCAACTTGTAAGGGATCTAATCAGTTACTTCTTAAGTTTTTTACGAGAGAAGATTAAGACTTCGGTCACCACCTGGTACTTTCAGCCCGTTGCACGTGTAATTGATGCAATTGTCATCAGCTGTGAAGTAGTAACTGTCATCGGAAGAAGTGGACGAAAGGAGGGAGAAGAAAAGAAAGAGCAGAAGAAGAAGAAACATCGCGTTACATCGGCCAATGATGTCTGTCGAATAGTAGCATTCTTCAGAACTAATAAGGAGTAATTTCAACAGGCACTTTGAACATTTGAATGGTACGATGATTAAAGTATTGATTAACAAATGAATTATTCATTAATTTCGGAATTTAAAAAAATTGCAATTGACTCCTTTGATCTCGTAAGAAAAGCATGAATAGCCAGATGCACTCATTCAAGGCCAAAATTTTCACAAGTTTGCAACCGCGAAGCAGCTGATAAGAATAGCAGATAATACTCTCTTTCTCTCTCTCTCGCTCTGGTTTAATGACTGCAACTTTCTTCCTCTTCTCACCATATCGACTAACGCATGCACTTTCATGCTATCCTATCTTATCTCCCAACGCACTCAAGCATTACAGCCTAAAGTTCACATGTCTAATATTCTTTCTTCGTAGAACAATGGCACAATGGTAATCATTATGTTCTACACTGCTCTTTTGATAAAAGCAGTTTCGCAAACAGTTGATGAAAATTGATGTTTGAATTCCCGCGTTTTTTTGAGATGATACATGTCTGCGATTACAAGCTTCGGTTATATCTTTCCGTGAGATGGATAGATGAGATAGATGGATAGATGTTCGAGAAGGCTTATTTATATCTGATTCATACATTTTCGCAAAATAACAAAAATCAACTGTTTTCGCAATCGACAAATATTCAAAGAAAAGCAACGGGCTTTTTTCGCCCTCGCGCGGCAAGGCGGGTGATGTTTATTGCGGAGAAGAGAGGAAAGGAGTAGACCGCCTCTTGGAAAATAATACAAGAAGCGAAGTGAGAGTAAGCTCGTCAAATACATAGAAGCTCAATTTAAACACCATAACATGTCACGTAAGCCATTATACTAATTAGAAGAATTACATGAATCTAGCCAACGTGACTCATGAAACTAAGACATCAGAAAGGAGTCAACGTAGCTTCTACAACAAATTGCAATATGGGATGACAACTCACAGCTTATTTATATACAAATTTACATACATAGTATAATATATGTAGATCTTTTTCCGCGTGAAATGAATTCAGATGTTCCTTTTTGATCAATTCCCTTAATTATTCGTGCGCTGACGGTAATCAGAGCCACGACCGCGGCGAAAATCACTAAAATACATATGCTCAATTCGGCCAAATCTATCGAGAATCATTCGAAATTTTTCTATCTTTAAAACAGATGAAGCTTTAAACTCTTTTTCTTGTTATGACTCAAAGATTTCTTAATAATTCTATTGATTTCTGCTTATTCAATTGTAGTGACATTCAGACTAATTAATTTGATGTCGATAAATAAATAAGTTTATTTATTAAATAAAAATAGAAAAAAATATAGTTAATACAAATATAGCATTACTTAGCAGAAAGGAGAGTCCACCTAAAACTGCCAATGGGAACTTCTCCAGATCCTCAGACGACTTCTTTGTCTCTTCAATCCTTTTATCACTTCCTTAATCTTCATATCTCAATTGATCTTCCGATTCGAATTCGAACTCTGAAAATTGACAGAATAAACTGTGGTGTAATTAAAGGATGTCGCTGGCGAGGGAAAACCTTTTTTGCCTTATTTGGTCAGATTGAGCAAAAAACTTCGATTGCAAGTTTCCCGAAGTCACGAAAATCTCACTCTTTCCTAGGAAAATTAACGTTTTAATTCGAGTATTACGGTGTGTTCTCTACCCGTCACGTACTTAAAACTGTGAGTGAAGAGTGAACGTTCGAACATTCCTCATTTTAAAAAATATTTTGGCTGACTGAGCAACACCGTGGCCGAAGGGGCCACTAGACTAGTGCACTTTACAGGAACGATCGCAAGTTTCTATGGAGAGAAGAGCAGCAGAACTGAAATGGTAGGACCACGGTTGGCCATTAATTTCGACTTATTTCTGTGACCAAGGAATCGACAATGCGAAAGGGAAATGTGAAGGTGAAAAGAGAAAAGAAAGGGGAAAGTGGAAAGGTAATTAACCTCAGCATTAAGAATAGACCCTTATGTCGAACAAAGGAAAGGTGGCGAGGAACTGGACAAATTATCCACTTTCTTTGCACTTTTAGAGTAAAATTTTTTTATTTTATTCATACATCAATTAAAGATGTGACAACATAATCAAATAAATGTAATACCATGTCGTGCTATCAGTGCAGACTAAATGAAAGAAGGGGAAGGGGTGAAGGGAATGGCTGGCAACACTGAACCTCCAGGCATGTGACGTAAATAGAGCGGGGGGAGCTATTCCCCCCGAGGGGTGGGCCAGGCCCCTACAGCACTTGAGGGGTGTGCTGGCGCCACACACCAGGAGGAGCAGAGTGCAGCAAAGGGGAGTGAAAGGGGAGAAGAATAGCATAGTTCATATACAAGTGTGTATATGTAAAGATAAAACAAACTCTCTGCACTGCATAAATGAAAGGAAATATAGCATTATAGATTTGAATAATCTATTCGAAAAATGTCTAGAAGCGGAATACTCTCAATATGTTTCTTAAAGATTCTAAGGCTCTGAGATTGCACTGCAGAGGACGGAAGAGCCATGTATCGACTAGGCAAACGAATGGCAAAACTATTATGACGAATCTGGAGCTTCCAGCGAGAAATATGAAAATTGTGCACAGATACACGACCGTTTGAAGCCTTAAAAGTAATAAACTTGCTAAGTTCGACATCTACAAGCTGATGCAAAATTTTATAGAAGAATAAAAGATCACTACGAGTGCGTCTGAGCAAGAGATATGGGAGAGTGAAAATTTTAAGACGAGCATCGTAACAAGGCAGATCAGAGAAAGATAACGGTCTAGAAACGGCAAAGCAACGAATATAAAGTAATCTCGTAAATACATGTTGTACATTCTCTAGTTTACGGATCAACTGCTTCTTATAAGGTGACCAGACTACAGATGAGAATTCCAGAATTGGCAAAACATATGCATTATAACATCTGATATAAATCAACGCAGTTTTAGATTTAAGTGATCTAAATAAAGCATATATAAGTACCAGTGCACGACGGCAGATAGATTCAATATGAGCCGTAAAAGTTTGGGATTTCTTTTGCCTAGGTGTAATACGCTGCACTTTTGGTGAGCAATGCTTAACTGCATGTTTTGGCAGTATTCTGATAGTCTAAGTGAAGCTTGAGAGAGTTGATGGTGAGCGGGAGAAGGTGTTTTTGGATCAAAAGAGGTGTATAGCTTTAGATCATCTGCGAAAAGAGAGCATTTTACAAGGGAGAAGGGCGACAAAATTTGTGGGAGATCAGAAATGAAGCATATAAAAAGAAGAGGAGACAGAACACAGCCTTGCGGCACGCCACTCAGGACAGCTTTAGGACTTGACAAGGAATGGTTTACACGTACTTTGAAAGACCTGTCTGTTAGAAAAGACGAAATCCAGTTTAGAAGATTTCCTCCAATGCCAAGAAATGAGAGTTTGTGGATTAGTTTCTTGTGAGAGACAACATCAAAGGCCTTGGCAAAGTCATAATAAAGAATGTCGGAACTCAGTCCTTTGTCTAGTGCAATTATCCAATCATTAGTAGACGCAAGCAAGTTTGTCTCAACTGAACGACGAGAACAAAAACCAAGCTGTTGAGATGGAATAATGTTGTTAAGATTCAACCACCAAAGGACTTTAGGGCGCATGCACCACTCAAACACTTTTATTGGAGCAGGAGACAAAGAGATAGGACGGAAATGAGAAACTTGAGTTGGCATGGTAATTTTGTTAAGCGGAATGACAATTGTCTGTTTCCAGAGATTGGGAACTTTCCCAAGAGACAGAGACAGATTAAATATGTAACTCAGTGGTTCAGCTAAGACGGCAGCGCATTCGCAATAGACAATCTGGGGAATATTTTCAGCCGTGAGGGAGACAGACCGCTTGAGCCGCTTAAGATGCATTTTTACAGTTTGTGGCATAGTTAGAATATCCGTGAGAGAATGTGAAAGAGACGGACAATGAGAGAGATCAGGAAGGGAGCCGTCATCATTAATGAAAACAGAGGAGAAATACTCAGCGAGAGCATTAGCCTTGGCTAGATCGCCTACAAATTGATTGTTAGAAGGATCAGAGAGCGAAGCAATAGTGGGAAGGCGCTTAAGACGACAGCCAACATAGGCGAAGAGAGATCTGGAGGACTGCATAAGATGAGTTTCACAGTTACGGTTATATTTTTCTATTTCCCGAGAGATCTTTTTACAAACCCGGTTGTATTCGGCGCGCACCGGCTGACACTTAAGCTTAAAGTACAGAGCAGTTTTATGAGAGATAAGTGAATTAATGTGAGGAGGATAAGACTCGAAAGGGACGCGTTTCGAGCGCAAGGGATTACATTCATAAAGATGAGAGGAAAGGACAGCAAGGAAGCGTTCATGTAATTCGTCAATGGAGGAAAACCCATCAAATGCATCTATCCATGAAACCGAGGAGAGAGCAGAAGTGAGGCGAGAATAATCAGTTTTTCGAAAATCATAAAGCGGTTCGGCCACGAAAGGAGGAGTATCGAGAGAGAGCTTAAAGTTGACTACCGAGTGATCAGATGAGGAGAAGGGGGAAGATACAACACAAAAGAAAATGCAGCCTGGAGGACCTAAAACAACATCTAACAATTTATCACCACGAGTGGGGGAACGAACGTATTGAATCAAATTAAGATCATTGGAGAGGTCAAGAAGTATCTTCGCTTGACCACTAACAGATGCCGACGATTTAGGTGTAGCAGAGGACCAATCAATGTGCAAATTAAGATCACCTAGCAGAATGGTAGCATGGGGTATTGCAAGAAGAGAATCGAGGCAGTTGAAAAGAGCAGAATTCTGAGGAGTGGTGGTGGAGGGAGGACGGTAAGCAAGGACAAGGCGAGTGCGAGAGACAGTGAGAGGAGAACTAAGATCTACAGCAATGACATCGCAATTCGACTTCAGCGAAAATTTTACAGGAACTGCATCTAAATAATGAGAGCAGAGAATCAAGATACCACCACCACGTTTTGCTAGACGATCTGAGCGGAAAATATTATAAGGCAAATTTGCAACAATTTCAGAATCCAGAATATTAGCATTGAGCCAGGTCTCACATATGGCAACTACATCTGGCTTATACAGAGAAAGAAATGCGTGTAACTCATTAAGCTTTTTTACAAGAGAGCGGGCATTAAACATAGAGACAGAGATTTTTCCGGCGCCTAGCCAGAGGCGTTTCCCTGGCCCTGTGGAGCGGCAGAGTGGGCAGAGGGTACAGCTGATGGGATGGAGAGAGAAGCCGGCGGAATGGTGTTCCGCACACGGCCCGGAATCTCACTCTTCACCCACAGCTCATGCCTGTAGATGCACCATTGTTTCTGCGGCTGCGTGCGACGCAACTCGGCGAGATGTTTGCGCATCTCACCGAATCTCACGCGCTCCTCGAGTGTCATGCTCTTCCTGAGATAGACCCCTTTCCACTGCTCGCAATCTCTCAATGTCCTTGCTGCCTTGAGACAGCGGAGCTGATGCCCCCTTGTGGGCAGCACACACTTGAGCAAGCGGGGAGTGTTGTCATCGCGTTGCCCCATCCGAAAAACGGAGCTGAGGCGGCCCTCCACTCCCATTGCATCAAGGAGCTGACCCATTCGCACCTCATCATCGGCCACCTTGGCCTGGTGCGAAGCAGCAGTGGACTCTGGCAAGCCAGCGACCACGATCGATCGGGCACGAGAGAGAGTGGGTCATCGCTAGGATCAGAGGGAGAGACAGAGGACGGGACAGGGATAGCATTGCCAGTGGCACCGGAAGAGGAAGAGAGAAGCGGCCAGGAAGGAGAGAGAGATTGCGCATTAGCCAGTTTGGAGACGTGCTCCAGTTTGTTAGCCAGCAAAGTAAGCAGCTGAGACAGAATGGCCCACGTTCCATCCGGAACACCCTCGGGCCTTGCACCAGCGGCCAGACTCATGGAGTCGATGACCAGTTTGCCCAGATCGGACGCTGGCGAGTAGCACACGGGGTCCGGATTTTTACGCTTGTTGCCACGAGGGGGAGACATTTCGAATAGAAAATGAGAAGACAATGAAATTAGATAAATGAAGAGCAAAGATGGAGCGACCGCACTTGGCGGGCTAGAGAGAGCAAGTGAAAAGGAGGTTCAATGATTCGTGACTTTAGAAACTACAAGATGTGGTTGGTTAAACTATTACCTTACAGTTTAACATCACTTTTTCCCAGAAGCCACGTTATAAACTTTCTTTATTTTGCAAATTGTCCACAGCGGGCAAAGTTGAAAGGAAAACATTCCAGAATTTTGGCGATAGGGAGAGTGAAGCGTTCTATTGACGATAAAATGAAAATTTTTCTGTAGATTTTTATTTATATTTTATGAGAATTTTATTTATTTGAGGATTTTTAATTTTTTTTGAGAAAATCTTGTCAAGAAGAAGACGTAGAAAGAGGAAGCCACAACTATGGATATATTATTCATTATGTCTGTAACGTATGAAATGAACTGGCAAAGGTTATTTTTACGTCTCTTCCGACCTAGGGGACCGTTTCAAGAACTTGTAATCAACTTCCAGAGCATACATTACTAATATCCCCACATAGTACATACACCTACAACGTTTGCATAATAGGGTCAGTTTTAAATGATGTAAAATTGTTTGTTAATTTATATTTACGAAAATTAGCTTTAAGAACAAACGAGCCTCGCGTTCGGAGGACAAATTCTATGTTCGAGACAATGATTTGCAGGCGTTTTCTCACTTTCCCGGAGTATGCGGGAATCGACGAATCCTCGCGCTCTGTTTACGAGAGCAGTTAAGAACCTGGAATAGAGACTCGCAATAATAGGTGATTATTTATGTAGAAACTGAAACGCACCGCAAAACGATACGATCTTAGATCTATATTGAAGTAAAGAACAAATAAATAAATAAAACCTAATTAAAGATTGCTAAAATACTGAAAGGGTCATGAAAAATTGGAATAAAGAGAGCGACATTAAAACGTTTATTTCCAAGCAATGCACATATGTACATATGCAATTCAAAGAATTTCTGCGACAGCGCCGAAAGAATCAGTAAACAAAGGTGAATAATGATGTTCGTCAAATTTTTTTCCGTATTATTCATGGCTTTATTTCTGTCTTTTGGAATGCTGATCTCCATGCTTGCCCTTTTGATTTCTATGAGAGGTTGACTATCGATTGTGGCACGGAATTGTGGCCATTCAGTGTTGTTGCCACCGAAGCATGGCAGGGTTTGGACACGAAGTCGCGGCCAGAGTTAATTGAAAATCATTCATGGGCTGGCTCATTGCTGCGTATTGACTGAGCGTTTCGAGATTGACTTCTTTGGTCTGCCTCAAAATTGCCTTCTTTCATGGCGCGTTTCATGATCTATGTATGGAATCTACTATTATTAGAAGTTCCCTATTCCAGGTTCTTGGCTGCTCTCGTAAACAGAGCTCGACGATTTCAGCGTATTATGGGAAACTGGGAGAAAATACATTA
This sequence comes from Allodiplogaster sudhausi, assembly GCA_945643635.1. NCBI lineage: Eukaryota > Metazoa > Nematoda > Chromadorea > Rhabditida > Diplogasteridae > Allodiplogaster > Allodiplogaster sudhausi. The sequence continues at coordinate 2,712,962 of CALZFC010000010.1, forward strand.
GTGCTGGATTTACATATCAAACGCGACCACACGGCCTGAAAAGCATTTGACTTCGATCGAACTGTTCTCATGGATACGAGACTGTTCCTAATGGTTATTTACTTTAATATAAAATAAAACTTAATTTTACATCATTTAAAAAATGGTACCATGGCCACAAATTTTGTAAGCACATCCGGGTCTGGCTGAATGCTGGGCTGGCGATTACAAAGCATGTCAGAGGACATGAGCACGGCAACGCTGTCTCCTGCATTTTCCGCTGTCAATCTCTCTCTTCCAATCTTGGTTAGCTTACTTTTCATTTCTTCTACGTTCCGAGTTATCCAAAAAGCGCCGTTGAAATTTCAGGCATAATTTGGAAGGACCGTATGTACGATTTCTCCATGTCCGTAAAGAGTAGCATGTCGCCCACCGTCCTTTACAATCCGACCTAAGAAAAAGGCAGTTTACTCACAATTTTTGGGCCCTTCTGGTTACTTTTTACAGCCTCAATTTTCCTTTGTGAATAGTGTTGAGCAAATTTGCAAAGTGTTAATTAGCATATATTTGCATATTTTCGCCCACACCGATACCGTAATCATGATCTCCTGCCAGAGCCACCAAACCGTACCGGCTGCGCCATGACGCCGCTCGCAGTCATCGCGCTGTCGTTTGCGTGGATTGTCATGCTGAAGTTGTGATCTTCTTTTTTTATTATTTTTTTTCCGCATAAAGTCTATTTGAATTAAGTAATTTTTAAGATCCGCACCATTCTCAGCCTGCATACTCCCCGTTTTCAAAATAATCATAATGAAGTGATTATTGCTATCGAATGCGCCGAATATTTCTATACGTACCATCGGCATGAATTAATTTGTTCTCACTTTCCCATAATAAGCGGGAATCGTTGCGCTCTGTATAAGAGGGTAGCCAAGAACCTGGCAGAGAGAACTCTTAATAATATAGAATTCTTAATGATACTCTTTATAATATTCATTAGATGATGAAAAGCAATTTCATAATTAGAAGTCAAGATTTGGACTGAGAAAATTTTAGTTAAAATACTGCAAAATAGCAGCAATGAAAAGGACATTAAAAAGTTTATTTTCAAGGAATGCACATAGTTAAAACAATGAATGTCAGCGACAGCGCCGAAAGCGTCAGTAAACAAACATGAATAACGATGCCCGTCTTCCCCTTCTAAATGACTCATTTCTCGTTCTCTTAGATATTTCTCAAACGCCTCCCTATCCCCGTCGACGACCACCACTACTTGGACCCATGCAATTTCCCGGCGCCTGAGGACTTTTTTCTCTATTCTTCCTGTGGAAATATGCCCCCCCCCCAGCTCCTCCTCTTGAGGGTCCATTTAAGAAACTTCAAAGAAAAATTTATAATTTTTAATGCATGCATATGGCACTAGTGTGTATCCACAGTAATCGCATAAAGAGGATATGTTGGGAAGCCATCCTTTTCCTTCCACTCACTCACACTCTGAAAATGTTAACACTCATTGAAAGACCCGCTGCCCTATTTGGTTCGCTCCGAGTGCAATAAATAATTTATTACGAATGAAACAGTTTCATTACACACAGAGATTTAAGAAATGATTTCCTAATATACATACCTATTAAGGTACAAATCTTTTCGTAGAAGAAAACCGCGGTTTGTTATCATTCTACTTCTTTTACAAAAGATGTAAGAAACAAAATATAATTTGTTCCGGCGACGCCTCCGCCTCCTGTTTCTTCTCTTTCAGGCTGCACTTTGGTGGCTCTGCCGTGTTATTCGTCCTTACCGCATATTCTTTCGCAGGGTCGACACTGCGAAATTTTGAAGCAATATTTTAATTTTAATTTTTTTTCTAAACTCGCATTTAAAAAATTCACAGCATATTTTAGTTAGTTTTCGATTGATGCTGTATTACTTAACATCCATTCGCCTTTACGATTACTTTGTCGTTCTCTTGAATTCCTCAGCGCGTCGTCCCACCGCAGCTTGAAGAAGTTCTTGACGCCGATCGACTCCTTCCTCGTCGCAACTTTCAGGAAGTCGTCGATCTTGCAGGAATATGAAGAGAGCGGATGCGGGAAGCTGAAAGTAAGAGAAAATCAATAATTTAACCGAGTGCAAAGAATCAATCAAAAATCGACAAGAATTTCCCATAATTTATTGATCTTTTCATCATAATCACTTCCGATTTTCAATTAATTGAGGGAGTTGGCGCTTGTCAATATAATTTCAGATTAATTTGTTCGCCACTTTTCAGTCTCTAGATAACAAAAATGTCGCAACAAATTCCCTGTATTAATCGATGAACCATCTCTAGTAATCAATTCATAAATGAAGAGACTGCCGCTCCCTGACACTTGCTTCTTGGCTGGCTCAGACATGATTGTGTGGACTGCCCCGCTCGATTGCGAACACCATCGTTCTCCTGGAAGGTCTTCTTGAGAAGCAATCATTTATATTAATTTAATTTTTATGGCATTGATTTCCAATATTTTCCATATTTTTACCCATGGAAGTATTCCAGACCATGAGCATCGGTCAATATTACTCTCACGCTACGAGAAAATGCCTACGCCTCCGAAGACAAACACTAAAGTATGCTCAAATTGTCAAATCGATTGGCATTCAATAAAAAAAATTTTCTATACTCATTTTGCAAATTAAACATGCATTTTAATATAAAGAATTTGTTCTAGTTTAATGTTTAAAAAAAGAAACAGAGGATGACCTCGAATGGTAACTTCCTACTTCCTCTTCAACTCCTTTTCTTCGACCTCGTCCTTCATCGTTGCTCCGATTTACTTGTCATCATTGCCATTTCATTCCCTATTTGCCCCCCCCCCCCGAAAATATGCCAGAACTAATTATGTTGTAATTATTCAGTTCCTCAAGAGCGCATACCCAATAAGTCGGTATATAAAAGATGAACAAAATTGGTTGTTTGTTTATATTAATGAAAATTACCTTAGAGAACTCGAGTCTCGTTTCGGGAAGAAATGGCGTTTTGTAGTGTTTGATAGGTAATTCCAGTATTGATGTATTCCTCTTTCTCCCAGTTCCCCGTAATATGCGGGAATCGTAGTGCTCTGTTTACGAGAGCAGCCAAGAAACTGGAATTGGAATCTCTTAACATTACTCTTTATAATTTTTATTCCGTAGGTGCTAATCATGAATTAGAGGTAAAGATTTTGAGGGAAAAATAAAAATAAATAAAATATGACTATAGATTGTTAAAATACTGAAAGGGACACGGAAAACTGCTAGAAATATACAAACATTGAAAAGTTTATTTCCAATGAATGCACAGATAGGAATTCATCGCATGTAAAGCGATGAATGTCGGCGATCACTCCGAAAGCACTGATAAACTAAGGTGAATAATGATGCTCGTCCTTGGAAATGAATCATTTCTCTTTCTGTTAGATATTTCACAAATGGAGGAATTCCATAATGTATCAGTTTCTCTGTATGTCTCCTCAACTCGTTGCGAGATTGCCTTGGCGTCTTTGGGTTGCAGAAAATTGTGTCGTTTCTTGGCGCGTTTCATTGTCTAACTCATATTATTAGAAAGCTCCCTATTACAGGTTCTTGGCTGCTCTCGTAAACAGAGCACGACGATTCCCTCATATAACGGGAACACCAGAGAAAGAAGAATATGTACATTAAACATCAGTGCTGGGTCGACTAGCCAAACGCGACAAAACTCCCGCAAAGCATTATCGTCTTCATAGAGACTTCAACTCTTCTCAGACCGGTTACAAGGCTCGTTTATTCTTTACGATTATTTGAATTTTTGGTCTTTTATGAAATAATCATATTGTACAAACGTATGAGCGGTATATACATAAATGACCTAAAATTCAAATTCTCGAAACGTTGCCCTGAGTCAGACGAGGCGAACAAAAACAAACATATTTTCCTCTTTCTACGTCTTCTGCTCTTTGGCAAGGTTTTCTCATACTATTTTTCACCTTTTCGCCTCGTTCCTTTGCTTGAGTTTATAACATACAATATACATTCATGCATTCGGAGAGTAACATCACACTACAAGCTACACATACATACATACGTTCCCTTTACAAAAGACAATCTTTGGCGAAAAAAGAAACATTATTCTCTTATGAGGTAAAAAATGAGAACAATGCATTCATTAAAAATATATTTTCTACTATAAATTTTAATAATATCGTTATCACATTTGAAAAGCAAGCAATCGATTAAGAAATAAATTGAATTTGCTTTTAGCATTCTGGTGCTCTCAACAAATGGATTGCGGAGTGAGTTTCTTTTAAAATGTGTAAAGTTTAAAGGTCAAATTAGTTTAAATTTGTTAATTAGTTACGACACCTTATTTGTAAGGCGCGAGCAGAGCCTAGTACAATTCTGCCCTGAGTATTTTTTCAATTCACGATAAGTGGAGATTTTGGCTTTCAAAATATGTATTAGGACCGCATTTTAGGACTCAAATCAATCAATTTTCGCTGAATCATAAAACAAAATTTTTTGAAAATCAAAAATAAATCTCGTCAAGCAGTATAAGATGTGTATGCAATTTCCTTGTCCTGAATTGGAAAAAAGTCTTCAGGGCAGCCGTGCTCGAAGGATACTATAGATAGGCTGCTTTAATCAAAACAATTAAATGTAAACCGAAAAATGGAAAACTCCCTCGAACCCCTGCCCCCAATCCAGTGAAATGACTCGGCCGACTACCATCCAAGAAAGAACGAGTACAATCTGTTGGGAACAGGCAGAGTCAGCAAACGAATGGGAGGAGTTGGTAAGCGGAGTAGGAACGAATGCCGGGAAAAGCGAGTCGAAAACTATGCATTAATCAAAGAGTATGCGATGAATCAACATTAGGATTCTCATTCAATATAAATTTTGAAAATTTTGAAAATTAAATATGGACTACCAACGTCTGGGATGTGAAAGTTATTCACTACCGCTGAAAGGATAAATATGAAATGCATTGATCTTTGACAATAGTTTTCTTAATCCATGGCCATTTAAATGAGCCATTTGTGTAGGCAGCTCCAATTATATTTATTTTTCATGATCTTTAACACTTCTTCCGGGATTCTGGATTGCTGTTCCCCTCGTCGTGTTTACAATGGCTGTGATAGCCGTTCTGGTCTATAGAATCGTCAAATCGATGCGAACGTGACCGTACTTGTAGACAAGGAAATCTTGGCCACGATTCTGTCATTCTTGTCATTTTTTCATCAATTTAATACTCGCGTAATTGTTTTTTTACTGCCACCACATGTAAATGCTGAAATCGCGATTAGACTAAAATGATACCATCTCGATGTTCTGCAATGCAACTAAAACGAAACTACAATAAGAAACAACCGAAGATTTCAGAAATACGTAAATGATCCGCTGGAATCAAGTGAAAGTTGCTGCGTTCTGTTAAGAAATTATAAGCGATTTAGTATTGAAGCACATAAGACGCGATTTGCGAGAGAATCGTTAGGAAGCCAAAGAACCGGGGAATCGCCATTTTGGCGAGCTGTGAGAGGTTTAAAATTCGAGATTCCGATGAAACTTGCAGAGATGGTCGCACATTCGCGTCCGCTGTTTCGCACACAATAAAGCAATATTCGTGAAAATGTTGTCATAAATAGACAAGATATTGCTTTACAAAGCTACTAAAGTAGAATTTGAAAATATTCACTTTTATGGCCCCAGCAGCCTCTAGACTTTGGAGAGGCGCCATTCTCTTATATGGTAAAATGTAACGGGTTTTCTATCTTAAATTGTAGAACTATAGTATGCCAGATATCGACGACGTCTTTTATGTTTCCCAGTCATAAAACTGTTGAAGTACGCGCGGTTCAGCGTTTCTTTGACCTCTGCACCGGGCAAGGTAAGAAGAAAAAGCATTGTCTAACCTTAGTAAGGATGATTTAGTGTAGTGCGAACAGGTTGGAGTCGCGATACAAAGGTCCGAGGTTCGATGCCCCGGGCGAGCGGATTGTTTTGCCCGGCAATTAACAAATTTGTTTTGCATTTAAATTTTATTTAAACGTTACATGGAAACCTACATAAATTCCCTAGACTACCTTCATGCGGTATATCGCTTGTGTTTCGCTTTCGGCGTTGGTAACGCCTAAACAAAGTGCATGCCGATGCACAGGCACTGAATCGTGCGTATTTCAACTGTTTTCTGACTGGGAAACATAAAAGACCTCGTCGATATCTGGCATACTATAGTTCATTGGGAAGGTAATTTTTTGCTCTACAATTTAAGATAGAAAACAAGTGACATTTTTCCATATAAGAGAACGGCGCCTCTAAAAAGTCTAGAGGCCGCTGAGACCATAAAAGTGAATATTTTCAAATTCTACTCTAGTAGCATTGTAAAGCAATATCTTGTCTATTTATGACAAAAGTTTCACGAATATTGCTTTATTGTGTGCGAAGCAGCGAACGCGAATGTGCTACCATCTCTCGGGCTCTCGAATTTTAAACCTCGTACAGCTCGCCAAAATGGCGATTTCAGACTCCCGGACCCATTCCAATAGTTTCGCCGTGTTAAAAAGTACCTATAAAGAGCTTTTGAGCAAAATCTAATTTTGCCGGGTCCCCGGCCATTTTGATACTCTCGCAAATCGCGTCATAAAGTGGATATAATCCGAGCGCATATCTTACCATCGACGGAAAAAGAAGGCTTGCGAGAAGAAAAGCGTACTGCATTTTCCATGGAATGAGAATCGCCACAAGCTTCTCACTGAAGTGCAATTCCCGACGACTGGCCCATCTGTAAATGACTTCGCCTTTCCTTCGGCATTATCATCCTTGTCTTGAAGTTTCGTTGCGTAGCAGCTAAGTGCTTTTGACCACAATGCTCCTTCAAGCTTTTCTGTATCACTAATGTCTTCTGTAACGAAGAAGTACCATCGAAGGTTTCAAAAACCATTGGAAGCTGCGGGATTCCATGCCGCGCCTTCCTACTCGTGAGTCCGACGCTCTCAACTGATGTCAGGAATGTTCGCAAGCACTTTCTTCTCGTTGGACTCTAAACCCGGCTGAGCACCGACCATAGACCGTAGAGGACTCCTCCAAAAAATATCACGGTCCCGATGTAACGTGAGGTACCATAGAAAGGCGCATAGATCATTGGAAGCGTCGGGATTCGAGCCCGCACAGTGCTTGGCGTCCGAAGTTGGTGAGAACTGCGGCGTTTACTCCAAGTCTTCCATATATATGCGGCGTTTACTCCAAGTCTTCCATATATATGCGGCGTTTACTCCAATTCTTCCATATATATGAGGCGTTTACTCCAATTCTTCCATATATATGCGGCGTTTACTCCAAGTCTTCCATATATATGCGGCGTTTACTCCAATTCTTCCATATATATGCGGCGTTTACTCCAATTCTTCCATATATATGCGGCGTTTACTCCAAGTCTTCCATATATATGCGGCGTTTACTCCAAGTCTTCCATATATATGCGGCGTTTACTTCAAGTCTTCCATATATATGCGGCGTTTACTCCAAGTCTTCCACATATATGCGGCGTTTACTCCAAGTCTTCCATATATATGCGGCGTTTACTCCAAGTCTTCCATATATATGCGGCGTTTACTCCAAGTCTTCCATATATATGCGGCGTTTACTCCAAGTCTTCCATATATATGCGGCGTTTACTCCAAGTCTTCCATATATATGCGGCGTTTACTCCAATTCTTCCATATATATGCGGCGTTTACTCCAATTCTTCCATATATAAGCGGCGTTTACTCCAAGTCTTCCATATATATGCGGCGTTTACTCCAAGTCTTCCATATATATGCGGCGTTTACTCCAAGTCTTCCATATATATGCGGCGTTTACTCCAAGTCTTCCATATATATGCGGCGTTTACTCCAATTCTTCCATATATATGCGGCGTTTACTCCAATTCTTCCATATATATGAGGCGTTTACTCCAATTCTTCCATATATATGCGGCGTTTACTCCAAGTCTTCCATATATATGCGGCGTTTACTCCAATTCTTCCATATATATGCGGCGTTTACTCCAATTCTTCCATATATATGCGGCGTTTACTCCAAGTCTTCCATATATATGCGGCGTTTACTCCAAGTGTTCCATATATATGCGGCGTTTACTCCAAGTCTTCCATATATATGCGGCGTTTACTCCAAGTCTTCCATATATATGCGGCGTTTACTCCAATTCTTCCATATATATGCGGCGTTTACTCCAATTCTTCCATATATATGCGGCGTTTACTCCAATTCTTCCATATATATGCAGCGTTTACTCCAATTCTTCCATATATATGCGGCGTTTACTCCAAGTCTTCCATATATATGCGGCGTTTACTCCAAGTCTTCCATATATAAGCGGCGTTTACTCCAAGTCTTCCATATATATGCGGCGTTTACTCCAATTCTTCCATATATATGAGGCGTTTACTCCAATTCTTCCATATATATGCGGCGTTTACTCCAAGTCTTCCATATATATGCGGCGTTTACTCCAATTCTTCCATATATATGCGGCGTTTACTCCAATTCTTCCATATATATGCAGCGTTTACTCCAATTCTTCCATATATATGCGGCGTTTACTCCAAGTCTTCCATATATATGCGGCGTTTACTCCAAGTCTTCCATATATATGCGGCGTTTACTCCAAGTCTTCCATATATATGCGGCGTTTACTCCAAGTCTTCCATATATATGCGGCGTTTACTCCAATTCTTCCATATATATGCGGCGTTTACTCCAATTCTTCCATATATATGCGGCGTTTACTCCAAGTCTTCCATATATATGCGGCGTTTACTCCAAGTGTTCCATATATATGCGGCGTTTACTCCAAGTCTTCCATATATATGCGGCGTTTACTCCAAGTCTTCCATATATATGCGGCGTTTACTCCAATTCTTCCATATATATGCGGCGTTTACTCCAATTCTTCCATATATATGCGGCGTTTACTCCAATTCTTCCATATATATGCAGCGTTTACTCCAATTCTTCCATATATATGCGGCGTTTACTCCAATTCTTCCATATATATGCAGCGTTTACTCCAATTCTTCCATATATATGCGGCGTTTACTCCAAGTCTTCCATATATATGCGGCGTTTACTCCAATTCTTCCATATATATGCGGCGTTTACTCCAATTCTTCCATATATATGCAGCGTTTACGCCAAGTCTTCCATATATATGCGGCGTTTACTCCAAGTCTTCCATATATATGCGGCGTTTACTCCAATTCTTCCATATATATGCGGCGTTTACTCCAAGTCTTTTATATATATGCGGCGTTTACTCCAAGTCTTCCATATATATGCGGCGTTTACTCCAAATCTTCCATATATATGCGGCGTTTACTCCAAATCTTCCATATATATGCGGCGTTTACTCCAATTCTTCCATATATATGCGGCGTTTACGCCAAGTCTTCCATATATATGCGGCGTTTACTCCAAGTCTTCCATATATATGCGGCGTTTACTCCAATTCTTCCATATATATGCGGCGTTTACTCCAATTCTTCCATATATATGCGGCGTTTACTCCAATTCTTCCATATATATGCAGCGTTTACTCCAATTCTTCCATATATATGCGGCGTTTACTCCAAGTCTTCCATATATATGCGGCGTTTACTCCAAGTCTTCCATATATAAGCGGCGTTTACTCCAAGTCTTCCATATATATGCGGCGTTTACTCCAATTCTTCCATATATATGAGGCGTTTACTCCAATTCTTCCATATATATGCGGCGTTTACTCCAAGTCTTCCATATATATGCGGCGTTTACTCCAATTCTTCCATATATATGCGGCGTTTACTCCAATTCTTCCATATATATGCAGCGTTTACTCCAATTCTTCCATATATATGCGGCGTTTACTCCAAGTCTTCCATATATATGCGGCGTTTACTCCAAGTCTTCCATATATATGCGGCGTTTACTCCAAGTCTTCCATATATATGCGGCGTTTACTCCAAGTCTTCCATATATATGCGGCGTTTACTCCAATTCTTCCATATATATGCGGCGTTTACTCCAATTCTTCCATATATATGCGGCGTTTACTCCAAGTCTTCCATATATATGCGGCGTTTACCCCAAGTGTTCCATATATATGCGGCGTTTACTCCAAGTCTTCTATATATATGCGGCGTTTACTCCAAGTCTTCCATATATATGCGGCGTTTACTCCAATTCTTCCATATATATGCGGCGTTTACTCCAATTCTTCCATATATATGCGGCGTTTACTCCAATTCTTCCATATATATGCAGCGTTTACTCCAATTCTTCCATATATATGCGGCGTTTACTCCAATTCTTCCATATATATGCAGCGTTTACTCCAATTCTTCCATATATATGCGGCGTTTACTCCAAGTCTTCCATATATATGCGGCGTTTACTCCAAGTCTTCCATATATATGCGGCGTTTACACCAAGTCTTTTATATATATGCGGCGTTTACTCCAAGTCTTCCATATATATGCGGCGTTTACTCCAAATCTTCCATATATATGCGGCGTTTACTCCAAATCTTCCATATATATGCGGCGTTTACTCCAATTCTTCCATATATATGCGGCGTTTACGCCAAGTCTTCCATATATATGCGGCGTTTACTCCAAGTCTTCCATATATATGCGGCGTTTACTCCAATTCTTCCATATATATGCGGCGTTTACTCCAAGTCTTCCATATATATGCGGCGTTTACTCCAATTCTTCCATATATATGAGGCGTTTACTCCAATTCTTCCATATATATGCGGCGTTTACTCCAAGTCTTCCATATATATGCGGCGTTTACTCCAATTCTTCCATATATATGCGGCGTTTACTCCAATTCTTCCATATATATGCGGCGTTTACTCCAAGTCTTCCATATATATGCGGCGTTTACTCCAAGTGTTCCATATATATGCGGCGTTTACTCCAAGTCTTCCATATATATGCGGCGTTTACTCCAAGTCTTCCATATATATGCGGCGTTTACTCCAATTCTTCCATATATATGCGGCGTTTACTCCAATTCTTCCATATATATGCGGCGTTTACTCCAATTCTTCCATATATATGCAGCGTTTACTCCAATTCTTCCATATATATGCGGCGTTTACTCCAAGTCTTCCATATATATGCGGCGTTTACTCCAAGTCTTCCATATATATGCGGCGTTTACTCCAAGTCTTTTATATATATGCGGCGTTTACTCCAAGTCTTCCATATATATGCGGCGTTTACTCCAAATCTTCCATATATATGCGGCGTTTACTCCAAATCTTCCATATATATGCGGCGTTTACTCCAATTCTTCCATATATATGCGGCGTTTACTCCAAGTCTTCCATATATATGCGGCGTTTACTCCAAGTCTTCCATATATATGCGGCGTTTACTCCAAGTCTTCCATATATATGCGGCGTTTACTCCAATTCTTCCATATATATGCGGCGTTTACTCCAATTCTTCCATATATATGCGGCGTTTACTCCAAGTCTTCCATATATATGCGGCGTTTACTCCAAGTCTTCCATATATATGCGGCGTTTACTCCAATTCTTCCATATATATGCGGCGTTTACTCCAATTCTTCCATATATATGCGGCGTTTACTCCAAGTGTTCCATATATATGCGGCGTTTACTCCAAGTCTTCCATATATATGCGGCGTTTACTCCAAGTCTTCCATATATATGCGGCGTTTACTCCAATTCTTCCATATATATGCGGCGTTTACTCCAATTCTTCCATATATATGCGGCGTTTACTCCAATTCTTCCATATATATGCAGCGTTTACTCCAATTCTTCCATATATATGCGGCGTTTACTCCAAGTCTTCCATATATATGCGGCGTTTACTCCAAGTCTTCCATATATATGCGGCGTTTACTCCAAATCTTCCATATATATGCGGCGTTTACTCCAATTCTTCCATATATATGCGGCGTTTACTCCAAGTGTTCCATATATATGCGGCGTTTACTCCAAGTCTTCCATATATATGCGGCGTTTACTCCAAGTCTTCCATATATATGCGGCGTTTACTCCAATTCTTCCATATATATGCGGCGTTTACTCCAATTCTTCCATATATATGCGGCGTTTACTCCAATTCTTCCATATATATGCAGCGTTTACTCCAATTCTTCCATATATATGCGGCGTTTACTCCAAGTCTTCCATATATATGCGGCGTTTACTCCAAATCTTCCATATATATGCGGCGTTTACTCCAAATCTTCCATATATATGCGGCGTTTACTCCAATTCTTCCATATATATGCGGCGTTTACTCCAAGTCTTCCATATATATGCGGCGTTTACTCCAAGTCTTCCATATATATGCGGCGTTTACTCCAATTCTTCCATATATATGCGGCGTTTACTCCAATTCTTCCATATATATGCGGCGTTTACTCCAATTCTTCCATATATATGCGGCGTTTACTCCAAGTCTTCCATATATATGCGGCGTTTACTCCAAGTCTTCCATATATATGCGGCGTTTACTCAAAGTCTTCCATATATATGCGGCGTTTACTCCAAGTCCTCCATATATATGCGGCGTTTACTCCAAGTCTTCCATATATATGCGGCGTTTACTCCAAGTCTTATATATATATGCGGCGTTTACTAAAAGTCTTCCATATATATGCGGCGTTTACTAGAATTCTTCAATATATTTGCGGCGTTTACTCCAAGTCTTATATATATATGCGGCGTTTACTAAAAGTCTTCCATATATATGCGGCGTTTACTCCAATTCTTCCATATATATGCGGCGTTTACTCCAATTCTTCCATATATATGCGGCGTATACTCCAAGTCTTCCATATATAAGCGGCGTTAACTCCAATTCTTCAATATATATATGCGGCGTTTACTCCAAGTCTTCCATATATATGCGGCGTTTACTAAAAGTCTTCCATATATATGCGGCGTTTACTCCAAGTCTTCCATATATATGCGGCGTTTACTCCAAGTCTTCCATATATATGCGGCGTTTACACCAATTCTTCCATATATATGCGGCGTTTACTCCAAGTCTTCCATATATATGCGGCGTTTACTCCAAGTCTTCCATATATATGCGGCGTTTACTCCAAGTCTTCCATATATATGCGGCGTTTACTCCAAGTCTTATATATATATGCGGCGTTTACTAAAAGTCTTCCATATATATGCGGCGTTTACTAGAATTCTTCAATATATTTGCGGCGTTTACTCCAAGTCTTATATATATATGCGGCGTTTACTAAAAGTCTTCCATATATATGCGGCGTTTACTACAATTCTTCCATATATATGCGGCGTTTACTCCAATTCTTCCATATATATGCGGCGTATACTCCAAGTCTTCCATATATAAGCGGCGTTTACTCCAATTCTTCAATATATATATATGCGGCGTTTACTAAAAGTCTTCCATATATATGCGGCGCGTTTACTAAAAGTCTTCCATATATATGCGGCGTTTACTCCAAGTCTTCCATATATATGCGGCGTTTACTCCAAGTCTTCCATATATATGCGGCGTTTACACCAATTCTTCCATATATATGCGGCGTTTACTCCAAGTCTTCCATATATATGCGGCGTTTACTCCAAGTCTTCCATATATATGCGGCGTTTACTCCAAGTCTTCCATATATATGCGGCGTTTACTCCAAGTCTTCCATATATATGCGGCGTTTACTCCAATTCTTCCATATATATGCGGCGTTTACTCCAATTCTTCCATATATATGCGGCGTTTACTCCAAGTCTTCCATATATATGCGGCTTTTACTCCAATTCTTCCATATATATGCGGCGTTTACTCCAAGTCTTCCATATATATGCGGCGTTTACTCCAAGTCTTCCATGTATATGCGGCGTTTACTCCAAGTCTTATATATATATGCGGCGTTTACTCCAATTCTTCCATATATATGCGGCGTTTACTCCAAGTCTTCCATATATAAGCGGCGTTTACTCCAATTCTTCCATATATATGCGGCGTTTACTCCAATTCTTCCATATATATGCGGCGTTTACTCCAAGTCTTCCATATATATGCGGCGTTTACTCCAATTCTTCCATATATATGCGGCGTTTACTCCAATTCTTCCATATATATGCGGCGTTTACTCCAATTCTTCCATATATATGCGGCGTTTACTCCAAGTCTTCCATATATATGCGGCGTTTACTCCAAGTCTTCCATATATATGCGGCGTTTACTCAAAGTCTTCCATATATATGCGGCGTTTACTCCAAGTCCTCCATATATATGCGGCGTTTACTCCAAGTCTTCCATATATATGCGGCGTTTACTCCAATTCTTCCATATATATGCGGCGTTTACTCCAAGTCTTCCATATATATGCGGCGTTTACTCCAAGTCTTCCATATATATGCGGCGTTTACTCCAATTCTTCCATATATATGCGGCGTTTACTCCAATTCTTCCATATATATGCGGCGTTTACTCCAATTCTTCCATATATATGCGGCGTTTACTCCAAGTCTTCCATATATATGCGGCGTTTACTCCAAGTCTTCCATATATATGCGGCGTTTACTCAAAGTCTTCCATATATATGCGGCGTTTACTCCAAGTCCTCCATATATATGCGGCGTTTACTCCAAGTCTTCCATATATATGCGGCGTTTACTCCAAGTCTTATATATATATGCGGCGTTTACTAAAAGTCTTCCATATATATGCGGCGTTTACTAGAATTCTTCAATATATTTGCGGCGTTTACTCCAAGTCTTATATATATATGCGGCGTTTACTAAAAGTCTTCCATATATATGCGGCGTTTACTCCAATTCTTCCATATATATGCGGCGTTTACTCCAATTCTTCCATATATATGCGGCGTATACTCCAAGTCTTCCATATATAAGCGGCGTTTACTCCAATTCTTCAATATATATATGCGGCGTTTACTCCAAGTCTTCCATATATATGCGGCGTTTACTAAAAGTCTTCCATATATATGCGGCGTTTACTCCAAGTCTTCCATATATATGCGGCGTTTACTCCAAGTCTTCCATATATATGCGGCGTTTACACCAATTCTTCCATATATATGCGGCGTTTACTCCAAGTCTTCCATATATATGCGGCGTTTACTCCAAGTCTTCCATATATATGCGGCGTTTACTCCAAGTCTTCCATATATATGCGGCGTTTACTCCAAGTCTTATATATATATGCGGCGTTTACTAAAAGTCTTCCATATATATGCGGCGTTTACTAGAATTCTTCAATATATTTGCGGCGTTTACTCCAAGTCTTATATATATATGCGGCGTTTACTAAAAGTCTTCCATATATATGCGGCGTTTACTACAATTCTTCCATATATATGCGGCGTTTACTCCAATTCTTCCATATATATGCGGCGTATACTCCAAGTCTTCCATATATAAGCGGCGTTTACTCCAATTCTTCAATATATATATATGCGGCGTTTACTAAAAGTCTTCCATATATATGCGGCGCGTTTACTAAAAGTCTTCCATATATATGCGGCGTTTACTCCAAGTCTTCCATATATATGCGGCGTTTACTCCAAGTCTTCCATATATATGCGGCGTTTACACCAATTCTTCCATATATATGCGGCGTTTACTCCAAGTCTTCCATATATATGCGGCGTTTACTCCAAGTCTTCCATATATATGCGGCGTTTACTCCAAGTCTTCCATATATATGCGGCGTTTACTCCAAGTCTTCCATATATATGCGGCGTTTACTCCAATTCTTCCATATATATGCGGCGTTTACTCCAATTCTTCCATATATATGCGGCGTTTACTCCAAGTCTTCCATATATATGCGGCTTTTACTCCAATTCTTCCATATATATGCGGCGTTTACTCCAAGTCTTCCATATATATGCGGCGTTTACTCCAAGTCTTCCATGTATATGCGGCGTTTACTCCAAGTCTTATATATATATGCGGCGTTTACTCCAATTCTTCCATATATATGCGGCGTTTACTCCAAGTCTTCCATATATAAGCGGCGTTTACTCCAATTCTTCCATATATATGCGGCGTTTACTCCAATTCTTCCATATATATGCGGCGTTTACTCCAAGTCTTCCATATATATGCGGCGTTTACTCCAATTCTTCCATATATATGCGGCGTTTACTCCAATTCTTCCATATATATGCGGCGTTTACTCCAATTCTTCCATATATATGCGGCGTTTACTCCAAGTCTTCCATATATATGCGGCGTTTACTCCAAGTCTTCCATATATATGCGGCGTTTACTCAAAGTCTTCCATATATATGCGGCGTTTACTCCAAGTCCTCCATATATATGCGGCGTTTACTCCAAGTCTTCCATATATATGCGGCGTTTACTCCAAGTCTTATATATATATGCGGCGTTTACTAAAAGTCTTCCATATATATGCGGCGTTTACTAGAATTCTTCAATATATTTGCGGCGTTTACTCCAAGTCTTATATATATATGCGGCGTTTACTAAAAGTCTTCCATATATATGCGGCGTTTACTCCAATTCTTCCATATATATGCGGCGTTTACTCCAATTCTTCCATATATATGCGGCGTATACTCCAAGTCTTCCATATATAAGCGGCGTTTACTCCAATTCTTCAATATATATATGCGGCGTTTACTCCAAGTCTTCCATATATATGCGGCGTTTACTAAAAGTCTTCCATATATATGCGGCGTTTACTCCAAGTCTTCCATATATATGCGGCGTTTACTCCAAGTCTTCCATATATATGCGGCGTTTACACCAATTCTTCCATATATATGCGGCGTTTACTCCAAGTCTTCCATATATATGCGGCGTTTACTCCAAGTCTTCCATATATATGCGGCGTTTACTCCAAGTCTTCCATATATATGCGGCGTTTACTCCAAGTCTTATATATATATGCGGCGTTTACTAAAAGTCTTCCATATATATGCGGCGTTTACTAGAATTCTTCAATATATTTGCGGCGTTTACTCCAAGTCTTATATATATATGCGGCGTTTACTAAAAGTCTTCCATATATATGCGGCGTTTACTACAATTCTTCCATATATATGCGGCGTTTACTCCAATTCTTCCATATATATGCGGCGTATACTCCAAGTCTTCCATATATAAGCGGCGTTTACTCCAATTCTTCAATATATATATATGCGGCGTTTACTAAAAGTCTTCCATATATATGCGGCGCGTTTACTAAAAGTCTTCCATATATATGCGGCGTTTACTCCAAGTCTTCCATATATATGCGGCGTTTACTCCAAGTCTTCCATATATATGCGGCGTTTACACCAATTCTTCCATATATATGCGGCGTTTACTCCAAGTCTTCCATATATATGCGGCGTTTACTCCAAGTCTTCCATATATATGCGGCGTTTACTCCAAGTCTTCCATATATATGCGGCGTTTACTCCAAGTCTTCCATATATATGCGGCGTTTACTCCAATTCTTCCATATATATGCGGCGTTTACTCCAATTCTTCCATATATATGCGGCGTTTACTCCAAGTCTTCCATATATATGCGGCTTTTACTCCAATTCTTCCATATATATGCGGCGTTTACTCCAAGTCTTCCATATATATGCGGCGTTTACTCCAAGTCTTCCATGTATATGCGGCGTTTACTCCAAGTCTTATATATATATGCGGCGTTTACTCCAATTCTTCCATATATATGCGGCGTTTACTCCAAGTCTTCCATATATAAGCGGCGTTTACTCCAATTCTTCCATATATATGCGGCGTTTACTCCAATTCTTCCATATATATGCGGCGTTTACTCCAAGTCTTCCATATATATGCGGCGTTTACTCCAAGTCTTATATATATAAGCGGCGTTTACTCCAATTCTTCCATATATATGCGGCGTTTACTCCAAGTCTTCCATATATAAGCGGCGTTTACTCCAATTCTACCATATATATGCGGCGTTTACTCCAATTCTTCCATATATATGCGGCGTTTACTCCAAGTCTTCCATATATAAGCGGCGTTTACTCCAATTCTTCCATATATATGCGGCGTTTACTCCAAGTCTTCCATATATATGCGGCTTTTACTCCAATTCTTCCATATATATGCGGCGTTTACTCCAAGTCTTCCATATATATGCGGCGTTTACTCCAAGTCTTCCATATATATGCGGCGTTTACTCCAAGTCTTATATATATATGCGGCGTTTACTCCAATTCTTCCATATATATGCGGCGTTTACTCCAAGTCTTCCATATATAAGCGGCGTTTACTCCAATTCTTCCATATATATGCGGCGTTTACTCCAATTCTTCCATATATATGCGGCGTTTACTCCAAGTCTTCCATATATAAGCGGCGTTTACTCCAATTCTTTCATATATATGCGGCGTTTACTCCAAGTCTTATATATATATGCGACGTTTACTAAAAGTCTTCCATATATATGCGGCGTTTACTAGAATTCTTCAATATATTTGCGGCGTTTACTCCAAGTCTTATATATATATGCGGCGTTTACTAAAAGTCTTCCATATATATGCGGCGTTTACTCCAATTCTTCCATATATATGCGGCGTTTACTCCAATTCTTCCATATATATGCGGCGTATACTCCAAGTCTTCCATATATAAGCGGCGTTTACTCCAATTCTTCAATATATATATGCGGCGTTTACTAAAAGTCTTCCATATATATGCGGCGTTTACTCCAAGTCTTCCATATATATGCGGCGTTTACTCCAAGTCTTCCATATATATGCGGCGTTTACTCCAAGTCTTATATATATATGCGGCGTTTACTCCAATTCTTCCATATATATGCAGCGTTTACTCCAAGTCTTCCATATATAAGCGGCGTTTACTCCAATTCTTCCATATATATGCGGCGTTTACTCCAATTCTTCCATATATATGCGGCGTTTACTCCAAGTCTTCCATATATAAGCGGCGTTTACTCCAATTCTTCCATATATATGCGGCGTTTACTCCAAGTCTTATATATATATGCGACGTTTACTAAAAGTCTTCCATATATATGCGGCGTTTACTAGAATTCTTCAATATATTTGCGGCGTTTACTCCAAGTCTTATATATATATGCGGCGTTTACTAAAAGTCTTCCATATATATGCGGCGTTTACTCCAATTCTTCCATATATATGCGGCGTTTACTCCAACTCTTCCATATATATGCGGCGTATACTCCAAGTCTTCCATATATAAGCGGCGTTTACTCCAATTCTTCAATATATATATGCGGCGTTTACTAAAAGTCTTCCATATATATGCGGCGTTTACTCCAAGTCTTCCATATATATGCGGCGTTTACTCCAAGTCTTCCATATATATGCGGCGTTTACTCCAAGTCTTCCATATATATGCGGCGTTTACTCCAAGTCTTCCATATATATGCGGCGTTTACTCCAATTCTTCCATATATATGCGGCGTTTACTCCAATTCTTCCATATATATGCGGCGTTTACTCCAAGTCTTCCATATATATGCGGCTTTTACTCCAATTCTTCCATATATATGCGGCGTTTACTCCAAGTCTTCCATATATATGCGGCGTTTACTCCAAGTCTTCCATGTATATGCGGCGTTTACTCCAAGTCTTATATATATATGCGGCGTTTACTCCAATTCTTCCATATATATGCGGCGTTTACTCTAAGTCTTCCATATATAAGCGGCGTTTACTCCAATTCTTCCATATATATGCGGCGTTTACTCCAATTCTTCCATATATATGCGGCGTTTACTCCAAGTCTTCCATATATATGCGGCGTTTACTCCAAGTCTTATATATATAAGCGGCGTTTACTCCAATTCTTCCATATATATGCGGCGTTTACTCCAAGTCTTCCATATATAAGCGGCGTTTACTCCAATTCTTCCATATATATGCGGCGTTTACTCCAATTCTTCCATATATATGCGGCGTTTACTCCAAGTCTTCCATATATAAGCGGCGTTTACTCCAATTCTTCCATATATATGCGGCGTTTACTCCAAGTCTTCCATATATATGCGGCTTTTACTCCAATTCTTCCATATATATGCGGCGTTTACTCCAAGTCTTCCATATATATGCGGCGTTTACTCCAAGTCTTCCATATATATGCGGCGTTTACTCCAAGTCTTATATATATATGCGGCGTTTACTCCAATTCTTCCATATATATGCGGCGTTTACTCCAAGTCTTCCATATATAAGCGGCGTTTACTCCAATTCTTCCATATATATGCGGCGTTTACTCCAATTCTTCCATATATATGCGGCGTTTACTCCAAGTCTTCCATATATAAGCGGCGTTTACTCCAATTCTTTCATATATATGCGGCGTTTACTCCAAGTCTTATATATATATGCGACGTTTACTAAAAGTCTTAAATATATATGCGGCGTTTACTAGAATTCTTCAATATATTTGCGGCGTTTACTCCAAGTCTTATATATATATGCGGCGTTTACTAAAAGTCTTCCATATATATGCGGCGTTTACTCCAATTCTTCCATATATATGCGGCGTTTACTCCAATTCTTCCATATATATGCGGCGTATACTCCAAGTCTTCTATATATAAGCGGCGTTTACTCCAATTCTTCAATATATATATGCGGCGTTTACTAAAAGTCTTCCATATATATGCGGCGTTTACTCCAAGTCTTCCATATATATGCGGCGTTTACTCCAAGTCTTCCATATATATGCGGCGTTTACTCCAAGTCTTATATATATATGCGGCGTTTACTCCAATTCTTCCATATATATGCGGCGTTTACTCCAAGTCTTCCATATATAAGCGGCGTTTACTCCAATTCTTCCATATATATGCGGCGTTTACTCCAATTCTTCCATATATATGCGGCGTTTACTCCAAGTCTTCCATATATAAGCGGCGTTTACTCCAATTCTTCCATATATATGCGGCGTTTACTCCAAGTCTTATATATATATGCGACGTTTACTAAAAGTCTTCCATATATATGCGGCGTTTACTAGAATTCTTCAATATATTTGCGGCGTTTACTCCAAGTCTTATATATATATGCGGCGTTTACTAAAAGTCTTCCATATATATGCGGCGTTTACTCCAATTCTTCCATATATATGCGGCGTTTACTCCAATTCTTCCATATATATGCGGCGTATACTCCAAGTCTTCCATATATAAGCGGCGTTTACTCCAATTCTTCAATATATATATGCGGCGTTTACTAAAAGTCTTCCATATATATGCGGCGTTTACTCCAAGTCTTCCATATATATGCGGCGTTTACTCCAAGTCTTCCATATATATGCGGCGTTTACTCCAAGTCTTATATATATATGCGGCGTTTACTCCAATTCTTCCATATATATGCGGCGTTTACTCCAAGTCTTCCATATATAAGCGGCGTTTACTTAAATTCTTCCATATATATGCGGCGTTTACTCCAATTCTTCCATATATATGCGGCGTTTACTCCAAGTCTTCCATATATAAGCGGCGTTTACTCCAATTCTTCCATATATATGCGGCGTTTACTCCAAGTCTTATATATATATGCGACGTTTACTAAAAGTCTTCCATATATATGCGGCGTTTACTAGAATTCTTCAATATATTTGCGGCGTTTACTCCAAGTCTTATATATATATGCGGCGTTTACTAAAAGTCTTCCATATATATGCGGCGTTTACTCCAATTCTTCCATATATATGCGGCGTTTACTCCAATTCTTCCATATATATGCGGCGTTTACTCCAAGTCTTCCATATATATGCGGCGTTTACTCCAAGTCTTATATATATAAGCGGCGTTTACTCCAATTCTTCCATATATATGCGGCGTTTACTCCAAGTCTTCCATATATAAGCGGCGTTTACTCCAATTCTTCCATATATATGCGGCGTTTACTCCAATTCTTCCATATATATGCGGCGTTTACTCCAAGTCTTCCATATATAAGCGGCGTTTACTCCAATTCTTCCATATATATGCGGCGTTTACTCCAAGTCTTCCATATATATGCGGCTTTTACTCCAATTCTTCCATATATATGCGGCGTTTACTCCAAGTCTTCCATATATATGCGGCGTTTACTCCAAGTCTTCCATATATATGCGGCGTTTACTCCAAGTCTTATATATATATGCGGCGTTTACTCCAATTCTTCCATATATATGCGGCGTTTACTCCAAGTCTTCCATATATAAGCGGCGTTTACTCCAATTCTTCCATATATATGCGGCGTTTACTCCAATTCTTCCATATATATGCGGCGTTTACTCCAAGTCTTCCATATATAAGCGGCGTTTACTCCAATTCTTCCATATATATGCGGCGTTTACTCCAAGTCTTATATATATATGCGACGTTTACTAAAAGTCTTCCATATATATGCGGCGTTTTCTAGAATTCTTCAATATATTTGCGGCGTTTACTCCAAGTCTTATATATATATGCGGCGTTTACTAAAAGTCTTCCATATATATGCGGCGTTTACTCCAATTCTTCCATATATATGCGGCGTTTACTCCAATTCTTCCATATATATGCGGCGTATACTCCAAGTCTTCCATATATAAGCGGCGTTTACTCCAATTCTTCAATATATATATGCGGCGTTTACCAAAAGTCTTCCATATATATGCGGCGTTTACTCCAAGTCTTCCATATATATGCGGCGTTTACTCCAAGTCTTATATATATATATGCGGCGTTTACTCCAATTCTTCCATATATATGCGGCGTTTACTCCAAGTCTTCCATATATAAGCGGCGTTTACTCCAATTCTTCCATATATATGCGGCGTTTACTCCAATTCTTCCATATATATGCGGCGTTTACTCCAATTCTTAAATATATATCCGGCGTTTACTCCAAGTCTTCCATATATATGCGGCGTTTACTCCAAGTCTTATATATATAAGCGGCGTTTACTCCAATTCTTAAATATATATCCGGCGTTTACTCCAATTCTTCCATATATATGCGGCGTTTACTCCAAGTCTTATATATATATGCGACGTTTACTAAAAGTCTTCCATATATATGCGGCGTTTACTAGAATTCTTCAATATATTTGCGGCGTTTACTCCAAGTCTTATATATATATGCGGCGTTTACTAAAAGTCTTCCATATATATGCGGCGTTTACTCCAATTCTTCCATATATATGCGGCGTTTACTCCAATTCTTCCATATATATGCGGCGTTTACTCCAAGTCTTCCATATATATGCGGCGTTTACTCCAAGTCTTATATATATAAGCGGCGTTTACTCCAATTCTTCCATATATATGCGGCGTTTACTCCAAGTCTTCCATATATAAGCGGCGTTTACTCCAATTCTTCCATATATATGCGGCGTTTACTCCAATTCTTCCATATATATGCGGCGTTTACTCCAAGTCTTCCATATATAAGCGGCGTTTACTCCAATTCTTCCATATATATGCGGCGTTTACTCCAAGTCTTCCATATATATGCGGCTTTTACTCCAATTCTTCCATATATATGCGGCGTTTACTCCAAGTCTTCCATATATATGCGGCGTTTACTCCAAGTCTTCCATATATATGCGGCGTTTACTCCAAGTCTTATATATATATGCGGCGTTTACTCCAATTCTTACATATATATGCGGCGTTTACTCCAAGTCTTCCATATATAAGCGGCGTTTACTCCAATTCTTCCATATATATGCGGCGTTTACTCCAATTCTTCCATATATATGCGGCGTTTACTCCAAGTCTTCCATATATAAGCGGCGTTTACTCCAATTCTTCCATATATATGCGGCGTTTACTCCAAGTCTTATATATATATGCGACGTTTACTAAAAGTCTTCCATATATATGCGGCGTTTTCTAGAATTCTTCAATATATTTGCGGCGTTTACTCCAAGTCTTATATATATATGCGGCGTTTACTAAAAGTCTTCCATATATATGCGGCGTTTACTCCAATTCTTCCATATATATGCGGCGTTTACTCCAATTCTTCCATATATATGCGGCGTATACTCCAAGTCTTCCATATATAAGCGGCGTTTACTCCAATTCTTCAATATATATATGCGGCGTTTACCAAAAGTCTTCCATATATATGCGGCGTTTACTCCAAGTCTTCCATATATATGCGGCGTTTACTCCAAGTCTTATATATATATATGCGGCGTTTACTCCAATTCTTCCATATATATGCGGCGTTTACTCCAAGTCTTCCATATATAAGCGGCGTTTACTCCAATTCTTCCATATATATGCGGCGTTTACTCCAATTCTTCCATATATATGCGGCGTTTACTCCAATTCTTAAATATATATCCGGCGTTTACTCCAAGTCTTCCATATATATGCGGCGTTTACTCCAAGTCTTATATATATAAGCGGCGTTTACTCCAATTCTTCCATATATATGCGGCGTTTACTCCAAGTCTTCCATATATAAGCGGCGTTTACTCCAATTCTTCCATATATATGCGGCGTTTACTCCAATTCTTCCATATATATGCGGCGTTTACTCCAAGTCTTCCATATATAAGCGGCGTTTACTCCAATTCTTCCATATATATGCGGCGTTTACTCCAAGTCTTCCATATATATGCGGCTTTTACTCCAATTCTTCCATATATATGCGGCGTTTACTCCAAGTCTTCCATATATATGCGGCGTTTACTCCAAGTCTTCCATATATATGCGGCGTTTACTCCAAGTCTTATATATATATGCGGCGTTTACTCCAATTCTTCCATATATATGCGGCGTTTACTCCAAGTCTTCCATATATAAGCGGCGTTTACTCCAATTCTTCCATATATATGCGGCGTTTACTCCAATTCTTCCATATATATGCGGCGTTTACTCCAAGTCTTCCATATATAAGAGGCGTTTACTCCAATTCTTCCATATATATGCGGCGTTTACTCCAAGTCTTATATATATATGCGACGTTTACTAAAAGTCTTCCATATATATGCGGCGTTTACTAGAATTCTTCAATATATTTGCGGCGTTTACTCCAAGTCTTATATATATATGCGGCGTTTACTAAAAGTCTTCCATATATATGCGGCGTTTACTCCAATTCTTCCATATATATGCGGCGTTTACTCCAATTCTTCCATATATATGCGGCGTATACTCCAAGTCTTCCATATATAAGCGGCGTTTACTCCAATTCTTCAATATATATATGCGGCGTTTACCAAAAGTCTTCCATATATATGCGGCGTTTACTCCAAGTCTTCCATATATATGCGGCGTTTACTCCAAGTCTTATATATATATGCGGCGTTTACTCCAATTCTTCCATATATATGCGGCGTTTACTCCAAGTCTTCCATATATAAGCGGCGTTTACTCCAATTCTTCCATATATATGCGGCGTTTACTCCAATTCTTCCATATATATGCGGCGTTTACTCGAATTCTTAAATATATATCCGGCGTTTACTCCAAGTCTTCCATATATAAGCGGCGTTTACTCCAATTCTTCCATATATATGCGGCGTTTACTCCAATTCTTCCATATATATGCGGCGTTTACTCCAATTCTTCCATATATATGCGGCGTTTACTCCAAGTCTTCCATATATATGCGGCTTTTACTCCAATTCTTCCATATATATGCGGCGTTTACTCCAAGTCTTCCATATATATGCGGCGTTTACTCCAAGTCTTCCATGTATATGCGGCGTTTACTCCAAGTCTTATATATATATGCGGCGTTTACTCCAATTCTTCCATATATATGCGGCGTTTACTCCAAGTCTTCCATATATAAGCGGCGTTTACTCCAATTCTTCCATATATATGCGGCGTTTACTCCAATTCTTCCATATATATGCGGCGTTTACTCCAAGTCTTCCATATATATGCGGCTTTTACTCCAATTCTTCCATATATATGCGGCGTTTACTCCAAGTCTTCCATATATAAGCGGCGTATACTCCAAGTCTTTCATATATAAGCGGCGTTTACTCCAATTCTTCAATATATTTGCGGCGTTTACTCCAAGTCTTATATATATATGCGGCGTTTACTAAAAGTCTTCCATATATATGCGGCGTTTACTCCAATTCTTCCATATATATGCGGCGTTTACTCCAATTCTTCCATATATATGCGGCGTATACTCCAAGTCTTTCATATATAAGCGGCGTTTACTCCAATTCTTCAATATATATATGCGGCGTTTACTAAAAGTCTTCCATATATATGCGGCGTTTACTAAAAGTCTTCCATATATATGCGGCGTTTACTCCAAGTCTTCCATATATATGCGGCGTTTACTCCAAGTCTTCCATATATATGCGGCGTTTACACCAATTCTTCCATATATATGCGGCGTTTACTCCAAGTCTTCCATATATATGCGGCGTTTACTCCAAGTCTTCCATATATATGCGGCGTTTACTCCAAGTCTTCCATATATATGCGGCGTTTACTCCAAGTCTTCCATATATATGCGGCGTTTACTCCAATTCTTCCATATATATGCGGCGTTTACTCCAATTCTTCCATATATATGCGGCGTTTACTCCAAGTCTTCCATATATATGCGGCTTTTACTCCAATTCTTCCATATATATGCGGCGTTTACTCCAAGTCTTCCATATATATGCGGCGTTTACTCCAAGTCTTCCATGTATATGCGGCGTTTACTCCAAGTCTTATATATATATGCGGCGTTTACTCCAATTCTTCCATATATATGCGGCGTTTACTCCAAGTCTTCCATATATAAGCGGCGTTTACTCCAATTCTTCCATATATATGCGGCGTTTACTCCAATTCTTCCATATATATGCGGCGTTTACTCCAAGTCTTCCATATATATGCGGCTTTTACTCCAATTCTTCCATATATATGCGGCGTTTACTCCAAGTCTTCCATATATAAGCGGCGTTTACTCCAATTCTTCCATATATATGCGGCGTTTACTCCAAGTCTTCCATATATATGCGGCGTTTACTCCAAGTCTTCCATATATATGCGGCGTTTACTCCAAGTCTTATATATATATGCGGCGTTTACTCCAATTCTTCCATATATATGCGGCGTTTACTCCAAGTCTTCCATATATAAGCGGCGTTTACTCCAATTCTTCCATATATATGCGGCGTTTACTCCAATTCTTCCATATATATACGGCGTTTACTCCAAGTCTTCCATATATGAGCGGCGTTTACTACAATTCTTCCATATATATGCGGCGTTTACTCCAAGTCTTATATATATATGCGACGTTTACTAAAAGTCTTCCATATATATGCGGCGTTTACTCCAAGTCTTCCATATATATGCGGCGTTTACTCCAATTCTTCCATATATATGCGGCGTTTACTCCAATTCTTCCATATATATGCGGCGTTTACTCCAATTCTTCCATATATATGCGGCGTTTACTCCAAATCTTCCATATATAAGCGGCGTTTACTCCAATTGTTCCATATATATGCGGCGTTTACTCCAAGTCTTATATATATATATATATATATATATATATATATGCGGCGTTTACTCCAAGTCTTCCATATTGTCAAGACGACGTTGGTGTGTCGCCTCTCGTGTGTATGTACATGTCGTATGTGGAACCGGATCTCCCCAATAACGGTCTTACTACTGGGCTTCTTACATATAGATTTATCAGTTACACTTACATTTATCTCTTAACACAAGGGGCATATGTAGAGGGGGGAGATCCGTGGCCGGGAGAGCTGCCAGCCTCTCTTGGCAGATGTTCTCTCAACTCTGGTTGGCAATTGCTCGGAGCAGCCTCACCTCCTGAGGGGCGGGGCTACTCCTCTCCCCGGCCACGTAACATCCCCCTTTACTGTTTTGACTGGTCCCTCAGTCAACAAAATAAAAGAAAAGAATTTAAACTATCATCTATTTTCACACACGAACAAAGAAACGAAGCGCACGGAAAAGGAAACTGTAGAGGAGAGGGAATGAGAGAGTGAGAATGAGGGAGAGAGAATGAGATAGAGTTAAGAGGGAGTGGCGAAAGACAGAGAAAGAGAGAGAGCGAGAGAGGAAAGGGAGGGAAAAGAGCGGTCAGTCTTTCCAGGGGAAGCGGCAGGCTGCTGTGAATATGCCTGCGGTGATTGTGATAAGGCAAAGCTCGAGCCAAAAGGCCTTCTTTTGCTCTGTCTTGTCGCCTTCTTCTTTCGTCTTTTTTGTTCTCTGTCTTGCGTCTCTCGATCTTGCAGTCTCTTTGTCTTGTTCTTCGTGGTAGGCGCTTGATGTTGTTGCCGTCTGATTGAACTGGGTGAGGAGAGGTGCTGATGGTGAGTAGTGAGACATTTGTTGGCTGGTCTGCGAGAGAGCTAACCGGCAAGAGAGGAAGGGCATCGAGAGAGTGTTAGGCGCTTGAGGGTGGCGGAACAATTGTTGTGAGTCGGAAAGTTCATGTATATTTCCCACACTATTGCTAACCCCTCTTCTCTTTACAACTTTACTGACTCGTGCATACAGAAATCTTTCTTTTAATACAACTTGTATGAACATGAGAAAATTGCAAGTAAACGAATTGGAAAGTGTGCATCCATGTTCGCGTAACTCTCTAAATAATAACAAAAGATGTTCAGTTCTACTAATCTTGTAAAATTAATGTAGTTCGTTGACATAGGTACCATATACATAGATGCATAGATAGACCTTTTACTTCACTCCATCATATATCATCTCCTACCGAATGAATACTGTTGAGGCTAAGAAGCCTTAGCCTGTCATTCCTCCTTTTATTGTAATTAAGATGGAGAGATAATCCTTTCAGAATGCAGCTGAAAAGTATCTTCATTGTGGTGAGTGTGCTATTGCTTAGACATATGATTGCTTAGACATATGAAACATAACTATTAAGCTATCTTTTGAAGAACAATAAAATCTATGTTGAGTTCCATGATAAAAAAAACTGATACGATATATGTATTAACCATTCTCTGTGAATATGCTTTGTATGTACACAATATTCTTAATGGATATATTCGTTATATGTCTGACTATTGAACTTCACCAAGAATTTTTTTGGTGAGTTGTGTCTTGTTTTATGATTGTTTTTTTGTAGAACTCCCTAGTTTCACTGGTTATTTGTTATAGGCTAATCGAGTTAAACAACATTAATGTGAAACTTGAGTACATCCACATATGCTTCGTAAAACAATCGACCAACTAACATTGACAAATAATTCACGCTTACGATTTCTTCTTAGACATTCTAAAAAGGTCGAAATGTAAGATGAGTAGAAGCTGTCAAACATGTGGTAACAGACAATGAAGAACGGATCGTCTTTCACATCGTCACTTTCTATATTACTAGTGCATAGAGTAGGAAGCAAAGTAACTGTTAGACTTTCGCTATCAAATGTATTGTGTGTGGCTTCGTTCTAGCTGCCTTCCTTGGCGTTGGCAATGTCTTCTTTATTTACGTCCAACTGATAAGATATATGAGTTAACCATTCTTTGACAATTCCTTTGTGTATGTACATAATATTCATAAGTTGCATACTTGAATTGGTAATGCGAACTGAACTTATTGGATATACATTAGTTATGTATCTGACTATTGTACTATAACAAGAATTTTTTGGTTAGTTCATCACTTCTGTTTCTTGTAACAATCGACTTACTAACATTGACAAAATATTTTACGCCTACCGATTGGAGTTCATAAAATACTTGGTCATCATTTTAGAGGTAGATGCCTACTATAAAATATGTATGTTTCTTCTTCCTGGAAAAAATTATAATGGACTTGGAAAATACGATGGTGAATTATTCTAGGTAGGTTTTTGAACTTGGAATAAATTATTGTATCACTTGAACATATACGTATGAATGCTTTGTAACTGATATTACAGGGAGGCCGATAGCTTTCTTCTTTCATTTATTTATTTCGAGATTTTCGATATTAATTTCTCTTACTTTATACACGGTTATTGACATCTGTCACTTGCTGTTTTCATTGTATTATATGTATGCACTAACGATTCATGTCTTTGCTTTGCCAACTGTCTTTTTACTGCCGAAATGTTGGGCCCAATATACTAAATAGAGTACATTGAAATACTTGTTCTTAAACTGGAGAATATTTCCGTACAGTTTGTTCATCCTCTCATTACTCATTCTTCCTGGACTTGTGAAATAGCGATGATATAAATTCATGGAGTGCTTTGGAGTTGGGAATATATTATTGTATAACTTGTCACTTGTACATGTACGTATGTATGCGCACATGTTCAATTGGGAGCTGGTATGACGGCCGATTGGCTCATTGACTCATTGGTAGTGGTTCGTTTACAAATCAAAAATTCCGATGTTGCATTTCTCCTTCAGGCAAATTCAATTGCTGTATTTATTCGGGACTTGTGATACATATGTCTACTGGCCGAGATCTGCCGCACGATTAATCTTACTCGAGGACATGGACAAATGTCTAAGACATGTCCAAGACATTTTCTGAGGTGGCAGACAAATGTCCCGGACACTATGGAATAGTCCTATATTAATACACGGGTCTTCCATATGACACTCGTGTGTCTTTGAAATGTCTCAGACACTTTTGGAAAAATATTTTGTCACATCGAGAATGTCCGGGACAATGTCCAGGACATCCTCTGGAGACGAGAGAGTGTGCAATTTGAAGAGAGGCGAAACAAACACGCTGAATGTCATTTCGTGTCTCCGAGACAAAAGTTATGACTTTGTCTTATTGAACGCGCAATCGTACTGTTTATGCTTACTGTAGCAACCACTTTTGGCGCGAGAAGCGGCTTTCAAAAAGTATATTTCTTTTACTGCATTTTTTATTACTTTCATTTACTATAATTCTGTGAATTATTATCGAGTGTTTTTCATTATTCTTATAGATGAGTTCCGCCCACTTAACCGGCGAGCAGAAGAAGCTGCTGCTACAGGAGATTATGAAGAGGAAACATATACTGGTTGAGAACAATCGGACTCGGCAGCCTGAAGCAACTGGCGCACGCAGACAGGCCTGGGTGGATATTCGACTCTACGCCCAGATCAAATTTGAGTAAGTGTTTTGTAAAGATTATATGTGCCTAAAACGGGCAAAATCTCTAATGCATTTAGCTTTTTCTTGTTTTATCTATGCACCTTTAATTTGATTTGCACGATTTGTGAATTATTTAGTTAAATTTCGGTCGCGAGGTAACTGACGCTCAGTTGAAAAAGATGCTGAGCAGGGCCACGGCGGATGCCAGAGCAGCAGCAGCGAGGCGGGCAAGGTTGGATATCATTTGCAGTTGAAACATTCTTGTTGCAGAGCTGTGTTGAGTGCTTTTAATGGCTAGCTTTTAAATTTAAAAAATGAAGCGGAGCTTAAATCCGTCTTGCAATCTAGCTGTTTTCTTCCAATATTAAAGTAAAATTCGAATAAATGTATTGAATCTGCATATCTTGCAGCGAAATCTATTTATCATTGGCATTCCGCAACAACTTTGTTTGATGTTTTCTTCACATAAACCCTATTTTGTGTTACAGGTATGCGGGAACGACGGGCGGAGGCGTTGACTTCGATGAAGAAGAAGATTTGGACGAGATGGAAGCTCTGGATGATGATGCCACTTCAAGGATGATGGAAGATTACTACGGCGAAACCCCGGCGTTCGCAGGAATCAAAGATGGCGCCGAAACACAAGTTGGGAGGGTTATAATTTGTTTGTAACTTTATGTAAAACTTTTGCACATTGGGAATATTTTTTTAAATTTTAAATGTTTTCTTTCGGGCATTGGGAGCATGTCATTCCCGTTTTTACTTTTAATTTTCAATGTGTTAAAAATGATATCACTTTGAAGTACGAATTTAAGAAGAGGTCGCCGCCATCCGTCTTAGACGAGGATGACGCGGATGAGGCATCAAGCGTCCGCGGCCCGCGACTCCCTGCTAGGAAGTCATCTGTTGGAGAGCAGCAGGCAGCATCGAGCTTCCGCGCCCCGCGACTCCCTGCAAGGAAGCCATCTTTTGGAGAGGAAGGGGAAGAATCGAGCTTCCGCGCCCCCACTTCCTAGTTCCGAAAATCTTAAAATGAAGCTATTGTGGCATGATCCTGGCCACGTACAGTTGGCATAAATAATTCTACCATAAGCATCGACAACAAGAAGAGCATTAATAGCGGTGTACCCCTTGCGGCATCGAAACTGCCATGGCGCGAGAGTGGGTGAGGCGATGGGAATCAGGGTCCCACCACGATGCCAATCACATCTCAAATAAATTTTTATGAATTTCATAATTTGACTCATTTTAAAACAATTTTTAATACTCATTTAATTCTGTAAAGAGATCTTTTTAAATAATTTGCAAAAAAATAGCTTATTTTCTTTCATTTAAAAACATTTGACTTGTAAATTGGCAGCGTTTTGAGAACGCTTCGGCTGATTGTCGGCAGTAAGCGATGGAGTCGACTGGAAACCGAATCCATTCAATCGAAATCGCCTCAATTCCTGTTATGAGGCGCCAGAGGCAGTTCCTGACGGTAGATTCGCAGCATCCAAGGACTTCGGCGAGAACAATCAATGGAGCGTTGCTGAGCAGATATCGGAGACCAATGAGCACCTGATTCATGCATTCTTCATACTAAACACATTCATAACATGTCTGGTAGTTAACTTGATGAGACGGCGAAATTGTCCAGTTCTTGATCATGTACTGGTTGAGCCAGGGAGAGAGAAGCCGCTTCAGAAAAATGACATCCATGGGGCTAAATCGATGTCGTCGAACAAAGAGATCCTCATTCGGCAGGCACAGCTCAATGAAGTTTCTTCGGGCATACAGCAGATTCGGACGCCGTTGTTGGCTCCCGAAGTTCAAGACGTAACTCGACATTCTCAGACGAAAATTAAATACATTTGACATTAAAAAAGGAGTAAACTATTTAAAAATATGAAAGTTTGGCCTCCTCCCTTCGCTTTCATTTTGGAAAATTTGTCCCTGACATGTCTACAAATTGTCTCTGAAATGTCTTGGACAATAAAATGTCCTGGACATGTCAGAGACGCTTGTATGTGTCCTCGAGGGAGATTAATCGTGCGGCTGGAGTTGTGAAAATACGACGAGGAGTGAATCTCCTCGTCTTTCATATCGAGAAGGGTATCAAAGTCACTTTCAATATTACTATTGCATAGAGAAGGAAACGTCGTAACTGTACGCATCTTGTAGCTTTCGTGATCAATCGACTGTTTGTGAATTGACTCTCCTGTTATATGCACTACTTCTCACTTATCCGCCTTGGCGCTGGCAGCATCCTCTCTAGATCCTGAACGCTGAAAAGACATGCATCATATCCTATATGACATATTTCGTAATTTTTCTTTCTTTCTCTAACTTGTATGTACATAAATCATGTGCTATTTTCATTATTGCGTGGGCGTTAAGATATTTCATAATATTTCATATTGCATACCCTTAAGAACAGTACAGATATAAATAGAATTCGTGGGCATTATATTACATAACATGAAGTGAAAGTACAGAGAATGACTTGGTCATCATTTAAGAGAGTACATGCACACTGGTGAATATGCAACTTCCGGTTTGTTCTTTTCCTTTCATTACAAATTCTTGCATGATAAATTTAGCTTTCGTTTCGTTCTATTCCTTTCACTATTCATTCACTCTTCCTGGACTTGGGAAATTTTAAAATTAATATTATACGGAGGGGGGGGGGGGGTTTCGGGCTTGGAAAATATTCCTGTATCTGATTAATTCACGAGGGGTTTTGGAATTGTTAAAATATGTATCACTACAACATACACGTTTGCATGTCTACATATTTATATGTATCACTACAACATACACTTTTGCATGTCTACATATTCAGTTGAGAGTTGGCATGAAGGCCGATTGGCTCATTGGTAGTGTGTTTGTTTTCAAATAAAAAGGTGCCAGGTTCAACTCCTCCTCGCGGGAATAAATTGCTGGATTTATTCCAGACTTGTGATATTTCCATTGGCTGAAAAATGTTATCCCCCAGGGCATAATATTTTTTGTGATAATGTGATGTATGATCACATTCCACACTAATGTCTACATCTTCTCTTGCAAGTTGGTATGATGCCCATTGGTAACGTCACGACATACGACGCAAGCGGCTCAGGTTCGATTCCTCTCAATGTTCTGGACTTGGGATATTTCGACTAGCATACTTGGCAATATCCCCCTCCGGTGAGCGATGTGTGATCTTTAATGTATGATCTCTTCCACACGAATGTGTACATCTTCACTTGCTAGTTGTCATGATGGACGATTGGCCGATTGGTAGCGCTGGGACTTACGACGCAAGCGGCTCAGGTTCGGATCCGGTCGGGATCCTGGACTTGTGATATTTCGATTGACCAAGAACATGGTGTAATGAATCCTGGACTTAGAAAAATAACGGGAAAAATTTCAACGGGAGTTCTGGACTTAGAAAAATAAAGGTCGAAAATTTCAACGGGAGTTCTGGACTTAGAAAAATTTCACTTGGTTAAGATCATCAGCACACTCATCATCAATCGGATTCAAAAAAATTTCGACATACTCTTCAAGCTTGTTCACGGACCATAATCTCCAAGAAAACTTGCGCTTTCTTATTTTGGCTTTCGGATTCATCATCAAGGGACCCTGAAGACTATCCTAGCTTAGTTTGAAGTCAATCGGATTCAAAAAAATTTTCGACATACTCTTCAAGCTTGTTCACGGACCATAATCTCCAAGCAATGATGAGTGTGCTAATCTTCTTGACCGGTCGAAATTTTTCTAAGTCCAGAACTCCCGTTGAAATTTTTTCCGTTATTTTTCTAAGTCCAGGATTCATTCCACCGTGTTCTTGGTCAATGGAAATATCACAAGTCCAGGATCCCGACCGGATCCGAACCTGGGTCGCTTGCGTCGTAAGTCCATGCGTTACCAATCGGCCATTCGTCCATCATACCAACTTGCATACGAAGATGTAGACATTCGAGTGGAAGTGACCATACATCAGAGATCACACATCACTCACCAAGGGGGATATTTACAGATTTCTACTAGTTGAAATATCACAAGTCCAGAACACTGAGAGGAATCGAACCTGGGCCGCTTGCGTCGTATGTCGTGACGTTACCAATGGGCTATTCGGTTATCATACCAACTTGCAATTGAAGATGTGGACATACGTGTGGAAGGTGATCATACATCACATGATCACAGATTATGCCCAAGAGGATAATATTTTTCAGCCAATGTAAATATCACAAGTCCGGAATAAATACAACAATTGATATTGACCCAAGGAGGAATCGAACCAGGACCTTAAGATTTGAAAACAAACTCACTACCAATGTGCCAATCGGCCGTCATACCATCTCGCAACTGAATATGTAGACATGCAAACGTGTATGTGGTAGTGATACATATTTTCCACCAAGTCCAAAACCCCTCGTGAATAATTCAGATACAGGAATATTTTCCAAGTCCGAAACCCCCGATGAATATTACTTTTAAAATATTCCAAGTCCAGGAAGAGTGAATGAATAGGAATAGAACGAAACGTAAGCTAATTTATCATGCAATAACATGTAGTGACATGAAAAGAAAAAAACCGGAAGCGAACATATTCTCCAGTGTACATGTACTATCTTAAATGATGACCAAGTCTTTCTCTGTACTTTCTCTTTATGTTCTCAATAAATTTAATATAACGCCAACGAATACTATTTATATCTGTACTGTTCTTAATGGAATGTATTATGAAATAACTTAACGCCCACGCAATAATGAAAATAACATATGACATATGATTGCTTAGACATATGAAACATAAAGAAAGAAACGTTACGAAATATGTCATATAGGCTATGATGCATGTCTTATCAGCGTTCAGGATCTAGAGAGGATGCTACCAGCGCCAAGGCTGACAAGTTAGAAATAGTGCATACAAAAGGAGAGTCAAATCACAAACAGTACATTGATCACGAAAGCTACAAGATGCGGACAGTTACGAAGCTTCCTTCTCTATGCAATAGTAATATTGAAAGTGACTTTGCTGCCCTTCTCGATATGGAAGACGATCTGTCCCTCCTTGCCTATAGCCACGTTTTTGACAGTTTCTTCCTCATCGTTTTCCACCTAAAAGCAAATGATTTTAAATAAAATGAAGTGTCAAAGAACAAACCTTTTCGTATGCTTTCCCGTCCGCGCGTATTCGTTTGAAAATGCTAGCTGGACGTTTATTTGAAGGAAGTGATGTGGATGCATTCGCGGTTGACATGTTTGCAGATTCTCAGTCTATCACCTGTCAAGAATCATGAAGCGCGCAAGCAATGATGGAAACGACAGCATCGCCAAGAAGGCACGTAGCGACATCCAAGTAAGAAATAAATATTATCTATCAAATTATTAACTTGCTGTATATTGGAAAAATTACCTTGAATTATATAGAAATTTTGAAATAAAATAGGAGCGAGAGGAAGAGCAGCTGTCTTCTACCTCTACGGCTGTCCATTATGATCGAAGACTTGTGCCGTACAGCGACACAAGCAGTGACAGCAGCAGCGGTAGCGGCAGCAGCAGCAGCGCCAGCAGCAGCAACGAAGAATACGTATGTACATATCTTTCTAATCTATTTTAAACTTTGATATAATCCACGAAGTATTTTTAAAGATTATTTTTCTAGATATTTTTTTCTTCAATTTTACTCATTGGACCAGTTATTTATTATTGTTCAAAGGTGTAATTATTGTAACAGTCTGACGACGAAATGTACGTCGACAATGAAACGGCAAGCGACAGTGGCAGCTCGTCGGAGGATGACGACAGTGTCTATGAAGACAGTGACGAAGAGGAAATGGATGATGAAGAGGAAGTCGAGGAAGAAGAAGAAGTGGAAGTATTCAATTTGTTATATTTCTGTTGTTTTTAAAGGATTATTTTTTATTTCAAATGTTAAATATCATAGGGCCCTCTCCATATTGACGGTGTGCTGCATGAGGTCAAAGACTTTTACAAAGTGGAAGACCTCTCGAGAAGCAGAAACAAGAGGTTCCGGGTGGAACAGGAAGACATCTCCATTCGATTCCGCAAACTAGCCAAGAGAACAAATGATCTCGATGGACTCTTCGACCTGGTCAGTTTGTTTTTACAGAACTATACAATTTGAAAGTTTACAATTATACGTTGTGATATTTCTGTATGAACGCATTAATGTTTCATTATAAATTTTTAGGTCATGCTTGACGTACTCGAGGAGAGTAAGCCACCTCAACTGGAAGCGACCTCCGTGTCTCCGTCGCCATTAACCAAGAAGGCCAAGCAAGGGCCTACTACATGAAGCCCTCAGTATATTCGGACAATATTCCGAACATACTGCGCAAGGAGATTTCATTTGCGAACACGTCAACAGGAGTGGCAACACCGCTTCTGCTCAGCGAGGTATGTACATTATATCAAACTATTTTCAATTTATTGTAATCCATTTATTATGTATATTTTTAGCTTCACGTTAGGATCTCGTGGATAGATGTGCCCATCGGATCCGGAAATCGTTCTTTCGCCAAAAAGAATGATTGGACTAACATTACAAAGGCCAAAGGTTTGCAAAATCGAAATTATTGTTTATACAATGTTCAGGAATTTATAATGTTACTATTTTATTAAATTTATTACAGGCAAGAAGGACTGCCTTGCAAAGGCCATTGCAATTGGCATGGCCTACCTTGACCGTAAGAATGACGCCCTCAGATGGAGGTCAATCTCGCGTCATGAAGGACGACAACAGAAGGTCGCAGACCTCTACCACAGGGAATTTTCGATACCGAAGAAGAGCAGCTACACTATTGACGACGTGAAGCTCTTCCAAGAGAACATGCCAGGCGTCCAGATGGTCTTGTTTTATGGTGACAAACCGGGCAGGGCAGAATTCTCCGGCGAATACATAGACGACACGAGAGTAATTGGACTTTGTCTGCGAAGAGGCCACTTCGACCATATTAAAAGAGTCTCCACATTCTTCAGTTAGTAACTTTTCCTCAGTAAATTGTTTATAACATGTAAAATGTTTATTTTCAATTTAAGATCGTCAATTCTACTGCCCACTATGTGACGTTTTGGATGACGCTGCCTCATCGCACTACTCGTGCCCTGTCAACTGTGACAAGTGTGGCACGCGGCAGAAGAACATGTGTGTCGGGCACGAAGCCCACAAGTGTGAAGCATGTGGCGTCGTCTGCCACAATGAAGAATGTCTGGCACGACACCAAAAGAAAGGTTACAAATTTGTTTAAAAATTTATAATAAAAAAATTTTGCATTAGGAAGCCGAGGAGGTCGCTCGTTCAGTGAGATCCTCGAGCGCTGCCCAACGTGTCACCATTCCAAAGGCGAGAAGCGCAAGGGTCGTCCTCACCAATGTGGCTACTCCTACTGTGCAACGTGCTGTGAGGACCGTCCGGAAGGCCACAAGACATGCTACGTCTCCACGCTGCCGCCCCTGTCAAAGACGTTCAAGAAGAAGACAATAGAGTTCGACATCGAGGTATGAATTTACTTAATTTTTTCTATTCAAAAATATATTTAATAGATATTTATTCTTCTTTATCCTCAGACTATATTTTATGATAATATTATTCTTTGTTTTCCTCAGACACTATTTTATGATATTATTAATCCTCGTTTTCCTCAGACACGCATCGTCAAGAATAAGAGGGGGGCCAAGATGCACGTCCCGAATCTCATTATCGCACTCCGCTCATGCGGAAAATGTGAAGGAAAGCTGCCAAAGGACGTCTATGACGTCACGAGTAGCTGTGACCACTGCGGAGGGAGGAGGCTTTGGCAGTGGCAGGCGCTGGACGACCCAAAGAAGAGGATCATCGAAGAGTTCTGCGACTGGGTGTTCGGTGACGAACACAAGGGCTTCACCGTCGTCGCCCACAATCTCCGCGCGTAAGTATTTATCCTTTAATTATTAATTAGAAAATTGGATTATTTTATCATTTTATATATTTATGATATCTAGTTTTGTTATTTTAGCTATGACAGTCAGTTTATATCTGTGCAGCGACCGAAGCCCTGTCTCGCCTTCCGAGTTGATCATGGCGGGAAGAAAAATCATGAAACTCGAGGTCAACAACGTCAGAATGGTTGACTCGCTGAGCTTCCTGGCCATGCCTCTCGCCTCGTTCCCCAAGGCATTCGGAATCAAGGAATTCAAGAAGGTATGTTAAATAATGTTTTTAGAAACTATTTTAAATATTTAGGGCTACTTCCCGCACCGCTTCAATCGCCCTGCCAACTACCAATACGTTGGCAAGATCCCGGACAAGAAGTACTTTGGCTACAAGTCGATGCGGGATGAGGCGAGGACCGCATTCGACGATTGGCACGGCAAGCACGAGCAGAATGAGTTTACATTCGACTTCCGTCTGGAGATTGCTTCTCCGACGTCGTCCTCCTGCACGAGCGCATTCGCACATTCGATGCCGAGTGTTTTGGCGCCACGGGCGTTCATGTCTTTCACGAGAGCGTGACTGCGGCTAGTGCGGCCATGCGTGTCTTCCGCCGCAAGTTCCTCAAGAAGGACCTCCTGGCAGTCGAGAAGTCAATCACCGCCGAGGACAAGCAGAGTCGACTCTCTCTGAAGATGCTGGCGTAAGTATTAATTTATAAATTTTTTTTAATTCATCAAACAATATTCTACTTTTAGCTACCTGAGGAAGTCCAAGGGCGTCCAAATCCGTGACGCGCAGCACGGTGGCGAGAAGAGAATCAAGGGAACTCGCTACCGCGTCGACGGATTCGTCAAGAGGCCGAACAAGAGGGATCTCATCATCGAGGTACATTTGTAATGTTGATAAAACAAGTATATTCAACATTTATTTATAATAAGTTTGTTCATTCGTATATGTTTCTAATTCCTTTACTACAACAAATAGTTTGCTGTTACTGGCATGCTTGTCGATGCCGATATTCGGACCACACGATGGTGAGAGGTCGACGTGCAGCACTCATCCGTCAAGAAGATGAGGCGCGACTCCAGCATCTCCGTCGCAAGCACAAGGTTGTCATTCGAGAATGCCAGATTGAGAGGAGGCTCAAGAAGGACGACAAGATGCGGCAATTCTTTGCAGACTACGAGATTGGGGTTAGAAATTTTTACTTATTTCGATTAATAAAAATAAATGTACATTTACAGGAACCTCTCAATCTGTACGACGCCTTCTTTGGCGGCAGATGCGAGGTGTTCCGCATGTACGCGAAACCTGAGCCCGGCTACACCATCCGCTACCTCGACGTGTGCAGTTAGTATTTTTAAGAATAAACATAAATTCAATCTTATTTAAATAAATAATTTAAAATTTTCTTTAGGCCTGTACCCGTACACGAACAAGTACAGACCGTACCCGGTAGGTAGAGGCAAGATAATGGACGTCTCAAGGATACAAACGCCCATCACGAAGCCAGAAGAGCTGACGATTCAAGGATTCGTCAAGTGCACCGTAAGTGGAAAATTTATTAAATAACACATTTATTAATGTATGCAATCAGGTCCTGCCACCGACTCGTCTCTTCGTTCCTGTTCTAACGCTTCGTTCTGGCGGCAAGAATGTAATGCCTCTGTGTGCCGCATGCGCCGAGAGGATGGATCCTTACACTCTCGGCTGCCAGCACAGCAAGAAGGAGAGGCAGTTCGTTGGCACCTTCGTAACCGTCGAACTCATCGAGGCGCTCAAGTGTGGATACCAGATCCTGAAGATGCACTAGGTTCGTTTTAAATAAATTTTGGTAGTAGTAAATTTTATTTATTAAACAAAACAGTAAATTTCACAAATTTCACAAAAATCACTACAAGAAGTGGTCGCTCTATGAGCGGAACACGGCCACTGGTGAAGTCACCCACGGCGTCCTGTCCGAATACATGGACACGTGGGTCGGCAAAAAGACGGTATATTTTATTTTGTTTGATTATTTGTCTCATGTAATATTATATTTTATAGGAAGCATCCGGTTGGCCTGCTTCCGCGGACACTGAAGAGAAGAAGAGTGCGTTCATCAAGCGCTTCGAGGAGAGAGAAGGAATCCACTTGAATGCGGAATCGATTGCGCACAATCCCGCGGCCAGACAAATCTCCAAGCTGATGGCCAATTCGCTTGTCAGTTTGAATTATTTATTTTTTACATTTTGAATGCACTTTTTTTAATTGAATTACTTTATTTTATTTTTATATGAACACATATTTACAGTGGGGCAAGCTGGGAGAGAGGAACGACAGACTGAAGACGGAGATTGTCGACGATCCGAGCCGCTTCTTCCGCCTCATGAATGATGCGGACGTGGACGTGCGCGACTACTGTCTGCTCGGGGGACAGAAAGCTGCAAGTCACGTTCCGGCCGTCGACTTCTGCAACACTGAAGCCTCTCCCGACAACGAGTCTGGCGTCGGCAGTTTTGACAACTGCCTATGCCAGATGCACCCTGCTGAACATCATCCAGAGGATTCCTCACTCCGAAGAGAGGCTCCTCTATGTCGGTAAGTATAACTTTATTACCATCAATGTTTCTTTCTATTTACCAAGTTTGTTTTAATTAAAACTTTACTTTCAGACACCGACTCGGTCCTCTATCTACACAAGGAGGACGAAGTCTACCCGTTGGCCGATCTGGAAGGGGACTTCCTCGGCGACCTCACAGATGAGCTCGGAGGCGGTCGCGGCGTGGAATTCGTCGCCCAGGGACCCAAGGCTTATGCGTATCGATGGCAGACGCCCGACGGCAAGAGGCACGAAAAGGCCAAGTGCAGAGGCTTCCCCGTCACGAGGGACTCGGCTGCGGCGATCCATTTCAGAGCTATGCATCGCTTTGTGCGTCGCCTTAAGAATCGTACGGGATGGAAGAAGATTCCCATCCCGTACGAGCGCTTCGCCATTGACGGCGATCACGGTATCGAGACCGTGACCTTCGAGAAGCTCTTGCAGCCCGTGTTCAACAAGAGGCGCATTCCCTTTGGGACGTACGGAACGTTCCCATACGGGTATCGAGGCACATAGTGTACCAATCACTGTCTGCCTTTTCTTGTGAAGCTTTGCTAGAAAATTTCATTGTCATTTGTTGTGAATTGCCAATAAGTTCAGTTTTCCGATTGTGTTGAATTGTGAAAAGTACTTTGAATAATTTTGATTTCAGTTGTTGTTCTTGGAAAAAAAAAGAAGTCAAATTACAGTTTGTCCAATACTTTTGAAACTTGCGATAAATGTATCTTGCTTGGTTTTCGTGTATGCTTGTATGTGGTCCTTCGGGATGTGGAAAAAGCACATTAATTCATAGAATTATAACAACAAGGGAACAAGTGTATGAAAATGTAAAGCCTGGACATGTTATTTTCTGTTACAATGAATACCAAACCGGTTATAACGAGTCTGCCAATCTTGCACATGTCACAATGCATGAAGGCATCCCTGACATTGAAATGTTGAGGGAAAAGAAGAATGAAAAAGCACTACTTGTTCTTGACGATCTAATGGTAAGACTTGAACGTTGGTCTGATGCCGAAAAACTTTTTACGGTTGCCTCACATCACTTTGACATGCCTGTAATTTGTGTAGTTCATTCACTACTCTTTGGAAAAACTATTCGAACACTACGCACAAACTCTTGCTACCTTTGTCTATTTAAGAACAATGCTGATCAGTTGATGATTCGTAATCTTGCTAGCCAACTTTTTCCAACAAACCGACAATTTTTTATTGACGCCTACACTGACGCCAGTTCTAGTGCACACAGTTACCTCTTTGTCGACCTACATAAGACGACAGAGGTAGCATTTCGTCTTCATACAACTATCTTTCCCGACACGGATTGCTATACAGCAAAATGAATCCTGCAAAAGCTGTGTGGGACAAGGACTTTTTAAAGAAGATTTATTCTCTTGCATCAACAAAAGATTTTGAAAGTCATGTTAATGAGGTGGATGCTAACACAGTCATTTGTATTGTCGAGGCACTTTGTTATATTCTTCACGGTACGGCCTATATACCCAAGACACAAAAGAAGAAGTTAAAGCCTTACGTGGCACACATTCGACGTATTGCCTATACCCGAACGGTCCCCTTGGCAAAACAGCATATAATTCAGGCGGGCACAGGATTTTTTGCACCTTTAATTCCTGTAATTGCTGGTGTTGCCGCAAATTTTCTATCCAATGCCTTCATTTAACAAATTATTGCTCGTTTCTGAAGATCGTCTTGCAAATATGATGCAACAACAACAACAACAACAACCAAACTTTATTCAAAGTATTGAAAATGAATTGAATACACTTCTTGCATCTTCGTGTATTCTTGATGCTGAAGAAAAGATGTATAGATATCGTGCTTTGCTACAGCGTCTTACACAATACGTGCATGGAAATACTGAAGGACCTGAAACAAATGTTGCATGGCAAGGTGAAGATGATAAAGCTAGTTCAGAACATAGTTTTCAAACTGCCATTCCCATTGTAAAAAAATCTAAGATGTTCCTCAACCTCTTATTCCTGTGCAGCCTGTAAAACAAGTTGTTCAACCAAATGGAACTCAAAATGTTCAACCACAGACGACTTCAATAGCTCAGACATCGCAACCAGAACAAAATTTCTTAAAGAAACTTCAATTTTCAAACGATACACTTAAGAGAAAGGCTGCAACACTTGTCAATCATTTAATTGCAAATTCCACAGAATTCCCTGTTGTTAAAGACAAGATTACACTTTTACAAAACGAGTACGATATAGCTTCACTGATTGAAGACTTTTCCAGTCAGTACACGTTCTGATCCGGTTCAAGGCGCAAAAGAATTTGGGCAGCCCTAAAAAGAACCAAGTTTTCACCTTTAATGTTGGGTAATAGTGCCCGTGCGGATCTTGTCGAGTTTCGTGGCACCAACTTTAAAGTTACCCTTTGGCCAACGCAATACAATGGAAGAACTAGAAAAAATTTATATCGACATTAGTAGCTATGGCGGATACAGTGGTGTTCGTCGTCTTTATGAAGCTGCCCGAAAGAAAGGATTAAAAGTTAAACTTGGAGACGTTAAAGCGTTTCTACATAAACAGTCTACATATACTACACATTTTCCCAGATTGAATCGAATAAAAACAAGTAAGAAAGCACTAAACGATTCACCAATTTCTTCTATTGGTGGCATTGCACCCTCGTCCGTAAATGCAACAAATGCAGAATTTGTTTGGCAAACCCTTTATGCACAGGACAAACAACTCATAGCCAAGCATCGTTACGCACCAGGCGATACTATGCGTCTTTCTCGTCTTCGCGGTACTTTTACAAAGGG
Source organism: Allodiplogaster sudhausi (assembly GCA_945643635.1). Classification (NCBI taxonomy): domain Eukaryota; kingdom Metazoa; phylum Nematoda; class Chromadorea; order Rhabditida; family Diplogasteridae; genus Allodiplogaster; species Allodiplogaster sudhausi. Next base: position 2,757,266 of record CALZFC010000010.1, read on the forward strand.
ATATAAGAATACTTTTACACTGGAAATATTCCGCATAAAAAAGTGTTTGTTCAAGGACCCACCCGCGTACATTATTGAAGATTTGAACGGCGAGGAAATTGATAGTATTGTCTACGAGCGTGAACTCGTTTCACACATTACTTCGGCGGAAGACGAGTATAAAATTCAACGTGTTCTTGCAAGAAGAACACGTTCGGGCAAGAAGGAAATATTAGTACGTTGGCTTGGTTACACAGCTTCATTTGATTCTTGGATCGATGCAAAACATGCTAGAACAATTGTCACCCGCCCCTGAGGAAACTAGAAGTGCTTCGTGACATTGTGGTGAAGTGTCGTGTTCACGTGCACTGTTTGTCTACATTGCACAAGTAATACTTATTTACACAGTTGTTCTAGTGTAGATATATAATCTTACTTTTGGCACACGTAACGACGACAATAAACGTTGGATTGTAACACTTTCATCGTGTATTGGCTATCTTCTTCCTTCCCCGACCATTCCAAGCCGACGTTATAATACACAGCCACCCGTCTAAAAAATGAATAACAATGATGACTTTTATGTTTACCTGATTAGCAATACACAAGAAGTCTTCCTGCACCTTTGCATTTTAAATCAGACTATGAGGTTGCACTGGCCGAAATTATTTACCCCAACACATACGACAGAATTACTACAAAACAAGAAAGTGACGACTTTAACGAGAACAATATTATTCTAGAGTATTTCGATAAGACAAACAAGGGTGAAAGTATTCGCACAGTCGTAACCATCCCCCCGAATTCATACCAAAAGGTTGACGATTTAATTTCTTTGATTAATGTGGAAGTAGCCACCTCGTACAACCTTACCACCAAGAAAGATATTACCAACGACTTTATAACATGCAATAGCATTACACGAAAGTGTACCATCATACAACCTGAAGACGTTTACGCAGTTAGCATGTCTAAAAAAATTGCCTATTTACATGGTCTGGCCACAAGACTTGTTGGCTATTCAGATGGACAGTATGTCGGAAAACATTCCGTACATGTTGCAAAAGATATATTTTACATTTACACTAATATCATCGAAAACCAAATTGTTTCCAACGTTCTTAGTCCTCTACTTAAAGTGCTTACGGTTGAAGGAAGTCCTGGTGACAATGTTTATTCTGCCTTTTTCCGCCCCCAATACCTTCCAATAAAGTCTCGATACGTTGACTCGATTCACATTAGTATAAAAAACGATCAGGACGACGTTGTTAACTTTCATTCTAGCACCGTTTGCATTCAACTTCACTTTCGTTCACGTCGCCACGCCTTTAATAAGAAAAATGTATGTCACTTATGACCCCGATAATTCCATTGACTGGCATGCCGTCTTCTTGGAACAAGCACGCCAAAGTGGCAGTGGTTTCCGTGGTATTCCTTATCAGCGTGGTGGTAGTGGCGTTGGTGGTGTCCTCTCGAAACTCTTTAACTTCATTTTGCCGCTTACTCGTAGCGCCGGACGATCAATCCTCACTGAAGCACTTAACGCTAGTGCCAATGTCGTCGACGACGTTTCATCCGGAAAACCATTAGAAGAAAGTTTTCGTGTACATGGACCTCAAGCATATCGTTCCCTTGTTAATCGAGCTACTTCTGCATTGCAAGGTGGTACTGGTTCTCGTGTCCGCCGACAAATTTCAAAGAAAAGAAAGGCACAAAAGAAAAAGACAAAGAAACGTAAACCTAAAAGAAAGACATCTAGAAAGGGACGACATTCAGTCGTTCGAAAACGTCGGTCGCGACCTGTTGTTCCCAAATTTCCCAGTGATATATTTACGTAATGGTTGGTAAACTAATAGATCCCAAATCACCACCCTCAACACGTAGTGAACTTTCCCTTTTTGACATTCCTTCAACACAAGTTGCCTTTGATTCTGCTCGATGGCTTTCAATTCCAACAAGCACACCAATTAACAACACTGGACCTTTTACTTTTAACATTGTTGACTCGAGACATTTCTTGCAGGTTAGCAAGTGTTACATTGCTTTTAAACTAAAACTTGTTCATAATGATACCACAAAAGTGTCCAAGTATGCGTTAATAAACTATATCGGAAGAACTTTTTTTGATCAAGTCAACTTGCAAATCAATAACCAACAAATATTCGAATGTAGTCAGTATGCATACAAGGCGTACCTCGAGACGCTTTTGACACATAGTACAGATCGAAAGTTTGGAATACTTCAAGCGGCTGGTTACTTTGAAGACAATGATGTTGGTCTTGACAGTGCAGATAATAAGGGATATAAGAGTAGATCAGACGCAATTTCTTCAACCGGCGAGTTGGACATTGTTTCTCCTGTTCATATTGACCACTTCACAACTGACCGACTGCTATTACCACATTCATAATCTCGCGCATTGCATATTTTCCCATTAACAAATGTAGAAATAAATAATTTCTTGGAAACTTGTTCTACAACACGTGTCTATTATCTTGGAAGTTTCCCTTGTGATACAAAACTTGTCCTACCAGAACGTAGACCGTTGTGTATTGTTTGGAATACAGGGGCTTTTAAAAAAAGGCTTTTAATTGTGAAGATTGTGGAAATGTATTCTCGACTGGTTTTAATCTGCGTCGACACATTAAGCGTGCTCACAGTGGAGAGGAAATTTATCAGCCACGTCATGCACGTTACATTCGACCCCTTGGTACTATTCAACTACTCACAGACGAATCTGATAATGTCTATGTGCAGTTCCGCCCCTTTGACGACTGAGACAGTCATTATTTGAACTATTCAAGCAGGTCAAATGGCTCGTTCCCAGTCTTCTGCATCTTCATCTTCTTCGTCTTCCATTTCCTCAATGTCAAAGACTTCGCGTAAAGAAAAGGTTTTGTTTAAAATTGCGTGTTTTTGAATATTTTCCATATATCTTTCATTTTCAGCTTCGTGAACGCAAACGAAGGTTTAATGCGACTGCAAAGGATGAACCTAAGGCAAAGGTATACTTTTCTCGTGCTCTTGCAATTTCACCATTTGTTATAAATTTGCAGAAGAGCTTCAAGGAACTAGTTGATGCCTTCCACCGTCCATCACATGTAAGCAACCACGGACACCTCTTGAAAAGCCACCGATTCATCGTCATTGCCGTTTGTAATGTTTGTGCAAGGCTTAATGACACTACGACGAACAACATGACGAATATTCGTCTCTGCAATTCTTGTATCGTCGCCAACCAGAGAATCCAATCTGCAGTGTTTCACAATGTCACCCTCAATAATATTCGTGAAAAATCTGTTCTCGAGAATTGTGCCTCATCGTGATTGTTATATATTGAATATGATAAAATGTATAACTGGACTTGTAATATTTAGACATGTCAAAGATGGAATATGTTTTGGGAAATAATACAAGGGTGAATTATTCACGAGGGGTTTTGGACTTGGTGGAAAATATGTATCACTACCACATACACGTTTGCATGTCTACATATTCAGTTGCGAGATGGTATGAAGGCCGATTGGCTCATTGGTAGTGAGTTTGTTTTCAAATCTTAAGGTCCTGGTTCGATTCCTCCTTGGGTCAATATCAAATGTTGTATTTATTCCGGACTTGTGATATTTCCACTGGCTGAAAAATATTACCCCCCCCCCCTGGGGATAATCTGTGATCATGTGATTTATGATCACATTCCACACGAATGTCTACATCTTCACTTGCAAGTTGGTATGATGACCGAATAGCCCATTGGTAACGATACTACATACGACGCAAGCGGCTCAGGTTCGATTCCTCTCAGTGTTCGGGACTTGTGATATTTCGACTAGCAGAAATGGCAATATCCTCCCTCCGGTGAATGATGTGTGATCTTTAATGTATGATCACTTCCACTCGAATGTCTACATCTTCGCATGCCAGTTGGTATGATGGACGAATGGCCGATTGGTAACGCAGGGACTTACGACGCAAGCGACCCAGGTTCGGATCCGGTCGGGATCCTGGACTTGTGATATTTCGATTGACCAAGAACATGGTGTAATGAATCCTGGACTTAGAAAAATAACGGAAAAAATTTCAACGGGACGTTCTGGACTTGGAAAAATAATGGTTAAAATTTCAACGGGGACTTCTGGACTTAGAAAAATAATGGTCGAAAATTTCAACGGGAGTTCAAGAACATGAGCACACTCATCATCAAGCAAACTTGCGCTTTCTTATTTTGGATTTCGGATTCATCATCAAATGACCCTGAAGACTATCCTTGCTTAGTTTGAAGTCAATCGGATTCAAAAACATTTTCGACATGGTCTTCAAAATAGTTCACAACAATAATCTCCAAGCAAACTTGCGCTTTCTTATTTTGGCTTTCGGATTCATTATCAAGGGACCCTGAAGACTATCCTTGCGTAGTTTGAAGTCAATTGGATGCACAAACATTTTCGACATGGTCTTCAAGCTTGTTCACGGACCATAATCTCAGAGCAAACTAGCGCTTTCTTATTTTCGTTTTCGGATTCATCATCAAGGGACCCAGAAGACTATAATTGCTTAGTTTGAAGTCAATCGGAATCAAAAAAAATTTCGACATACTCTTCAAGCTTGTTCACGGACCATAATCTCCGAGCAAACTAGCGCTTTCTTATTTTGGCTTTCGGATTCATCATCAAGGGACCCTGAAGACTATACTAGCTTTGTTTGAAGTCAATCGGATTCAAAAAAATTTTCGACATGGTCTTCAAGCTAGTTCACGGAGTATAATCTCCAAGCAAACTTGCGCATTCTTATTTTGCTTTCGGATTCATCATCAAGGGACCCTGAAGACTATCCTTGCTTAGTTTGAAGTCAATCGGATTCAAAAACATTTTCGACATAGTCTTCAAGCTAGTTCACGGACCATAATCTCCAAGCAAACTTGCTCTTTCTTATTTTGGCTTTCGGATTCATCATCAAGGATCCCTGAAGAATATCCTTGCTTAGTTTGAAGTCAATCGGATTCAAAAAAATTTTCGACATGGTCTTCAAGCTAGTTCACGGACCATAATCTCCAAGCAAACTTGCGCTTTCTTATTTTGGTTTTCGGATTCATCATCAAGGGACCCTGAAGACTATCCTTGCTTAGTTTGAAGTCAATCGGATTCAAGAACATTTTCGACATGGTCTTCAACCTAGTTCACAACAATAATCTCCAAGCAAACTTGCGCTTTCTTATTTTGGCTTTCGGATTCATTATCAAGGTACCCTGAAGACTATCCTTGCTTAGTTTGAAGTTAATCGGATTCAAAAACATTTTCGACATGGTCTTCAACCTAGTTCACAACAATAATCTCCAAGCAAACTTGCGCTTTCTTATTTTGGTTTTCGGATTCATCATCAAGGGACCCTGAAGACTATCCTTGCTTAGTTTGAAGTCAATCGGATTCAAGAACATTTTCGACATGGTCTTCAACCTAGTTCACAACAATAATCTCCAAGCAAACTTGCGCTTTCTTATTTTGGCTTTCGGATTCATTATCAAAATACCCTGAAGACTATCCTTGCTTAGTTTGAAGTTAATCGGATTCAAAAACATTTTCGACATGGTCTTCAAGCAAGTTCACGGACCATAATCTACACGCAAACTTGCGCTTTCTTATTTTGGCTTTCAGATTCATCATCAAGGGACCCTGAAGACTATACTAGCTTAGTTTGAAGTCAATCGGATTCAAAAAAATTTTCGACATGGTCTTCAAGCTAGTTCACGGACCATAACCTCCAAGCAAACTTGCGCATTCTTATTTTGGCTTTCAGATTCATCATCAAGGGACCCAGAAGACTATAATTGCTTAGTTTGAAGTCAATCGGATTCAAAAAAATTTCGACATACTCTTCAAGCTTGTTCACGGACCATAATCTCCAAGCAAACTTGCGCTTTCTTATTTTGGCTTTCGGATTCATCATCAAAGGACCCTGAAGACTATCCTAGCTTAGTTTGAAGTCAATCGGATTCAAAAGAATTTTCGACATACTCTTCAAGCTTGTTCACGGACCATAATCTCCGAGCAAACTAGCGCTTTCTTATTTTGGCTTTCGGATTCATCATCAAGGGACCCTGAAGACTATACTAGCTTTGTTTGAAGTCAATCGGATTCAAAAAAATTTTCGACATGGTCTTCAAGCTAGTTCACGGAGTATAATCTCCAAGCAAACTTGCTCATTCTTATTTTGGCTTTCGGATTCATCATCAAGGGACCCTGAAGACTATCCTTGCTTAGTTTGAAGTCAATCGGATTCAAAAACATTTTCGACATAGTCTTCAAGCTAGTTCACGGACCATAATCTCCAAGCAAACTTGCTCTTTCTTATTTTGGCTTTCGGATTCATCATCAAGGATCCCTGAAGAATATCCTTGCTTAGTTTGAAGTCAATCGGATTCAAAAAAATTTTCGACATGGTCTTCAAGCTAGTTCACGGACCATAATCTCCAAGCAAACTTGCGCTTTCTTATTTTGGTTTTCGGATTCATCATCAAGGGACCCTGAAGACTATCCTTGCTTAGTTTGAAGTCAATCGGATTCAAGAACATTTTCGACATGGTCTTCAACCTAGTTCACAACAATAATCTCCAAGCAAACTTGCGCTTTCTTATTTTGGCTTTCGGATTCATTATCAAGGTACCCTGAAGACTATCCTTGCTTAGTTTGAAGTTAATCAGATTCAAAAACATTTTCGACATGGTCTTCAAGCAAGTTCACGGACCATAATCTCCACGCAAACTTGCGCTTTCTTATGTTGACTTTCGGATTCATCATCAAGGGTCCCTGAAGACTATCCTAGCTTAGTTTGAAGTCAATCTAATTCAAAATTTTTTTCGACATGGTCATCAAGCAAGTTCACATACCATAATCTCCAAGCAAACTTGCGCTTTCTTATTTTGGCTTTCGGATTCATTATCAAGGGACCCTGAAGACTATCCTTGCTTAGTTTGAAGTCAATCGGATTCAAAAACATTTTCGACATGGTCTTCAAGCAAGTTCACGGACCATAATCTCCACGCAAACTTGCGCTTTCTTATTTTGGTTTTCGGATTCATCATCAAGGGACCCTGAAGACTATCCTTGCTTAGTTTGAAGTCAATCGGATTCAAGAACATTTTCGACATGGTCTTCAACCTAGTTCACAACAATAATCTCCAAGCAAACTTGCGCTTTCTTATTTTGGCTTTCGGATTCATTATCAAGGTACCCTGAAGACTATCCTTGCTTAGTTTGAAGTTAATCGGATTCAAAAACATTTTCGACATGGTCTTCAAGCAAGTTCACGGACCATAATCTCCACGCAAACTTGCGCTTTCTTATTTTGGCTTTCAGATTCATCATCAAGGGACCCTGAAGACTATACTAGCTTAGTTTGAAGTCAATCGGATTCAAAAAAATTTTCGACATGGTCTTCAAGCTAGTTCACGGACCATAACCTCCAAGCAAACTTGCGCTTTCTTATTTTGGCTTTCAGATTCATCATCAAGGGACCCAGAAGACTATAATTGCTTAGTTTGAAGTCAATCGGATTCAAAAAAATTTCGACATACTCTTCAAGCTTGTTCACGGACCATAATCTCCAAGCAAACTTGCGCTTTCTTATTTTGGCTTTCGGATTCATCATCAAATTACCCTGAAGACTATCCTAGCTTAGTTTGAAGTCAATCGGATTCAAAAGAATTTTCGACATACTCTTCAAGCTTGTTCACGGACCATAATCTCCAAGCAAACTTGCGCTTTCTTATGTTGACTTTCGGATTCATCATCAAGGGTCCCTGAAGACTATCCTAGATTAGTTTGAAGTCAATCGAATTCAAAATTTTTTTCGACATGGTCATCAAGCAAGTTCACATACCATAATCTCCAAGCAAACTTGCGCTTTCTTATTTTGGCTTTCGGATTCATAATCAAGAGACCCTGAAGACTATCCTAGCTTAGTTTGAAATCAATCGGATTCAAAAAAAATTTCGACATACTCTTCAAGCTTGTTCACGGACCATAATCTCCAAGCAAACTTGCCGTTTCTTATTTTGGCTTTCGGATTCATCATCAAGGGACCCTGAAGACTATCCTAGCTTAGTTTGAAGTCAATCGGATTCAAAAAAATTTCGACATACTCTTCAAGCTTGTTCACGGACCATAATCTCCAAGCAAACTTGCGCTTTCTTATTTTGGCTTTCGGATTCATCATCAAGGGACCCTGAAGACTATCCTAGCTTAGTTTGAAGTCAATCGGATTCAAAAAAATTTCGACATACTCTTCAAGCTTGTTCACGGACCATAATCTCCAAGCAAACTTGCGCTTTCTTATTTTGGCTTTCGGATTCATCATCAAAGGACCCTGAAGACTATCCTAGCTTAGTTTGAAGTCAATCGGATTCAAAAGAATTTTCGACATACTCTTCAAGCTTGTTCACGGACCATAATCTCCAAGCAAACTAGCGCTTTCTTATGTTGACTTTCGGATTCATCATCAAGGGACCCTGAAGACTATCCTAGCTTTGTTTGAAGTCAATCGGATTCAAAAGAATTTTCGACATACTCTTCAAGCTTGTTCACGGACCATAATCTCCAAGCGAACTGCGCTTTCTTATTTTGGCTTTCAGATTCATCATCAAGGGACCCTGAAGACTATACTAGCTTAGCTTGAAGTCAATCGGATTCAAAAAAATTTTCGACATGGTCTTCAACCTAGTTCACAACCATAATCTCCAAGCAAACTTGCGCTTTCTTATTTTGGATTTCGGATTCATCATCAAATGACCCTGAAGACTATCCTTGCTTAGTTTGAGGTCAATCGGATTCAAAAAAATTTTCGACATGGTCTTCAAGCTAGTTCACGGACCATAATCTCCAAGCAAACTTGCTCTTTCTTATTTTGGCTTTCGGATTCATCATCAAGGGTCCCTGAAGACTATATTTGCTTAGTTTGAAGTCAATCGGATCAAAAAATTTTCGACATAGTCTTCAAGCTAGTTCACGGACCATAATCTCCAAGCAAACTTGCTCTTTCTTATTTTGGCTTTCGGATTCATCATCAAGGGTCCCTGAAGACTATATTTGCTTAGTTTGAAGTCAATCGGATTCAAAAAATTTTCGACATGGTCTTCAACCTAGTTCACAACAATAATCTCCAAGCAAACTTGCGCTTTCTTATTTTGGTTTTCGGATTCATCATCTAGGGACCCTGAAGACTATCCTTGCTTAGTTTGAAGTCAATCGGATTCAAAAACATTTTCGACATGGTCTTTAAGCTAGTTCACGGACCATAATCTCCAAGCAAACTTGCGCTTTCTTATTTTGGCTTTCGGATTCATCATCAAGGGACATAGAAGACTATAATTGTTAGTTTGAAGTCAATCGGATTCAAAAAAATTTCGACATACTCTTCAAGCTTGTTCACGGACCATAATCTCCAAGCAAACTTGCGCTTTCTTATGTTGACTTTCGGATTCATCATCAAGGGTCCCTGAAGACTATCCTAGCTTAGTTTGAAGTCAATCTAATTCAAAATTTTTTTCGACATGGTCATCAAGCAAGTTCACATACCATAATCTCCAAGCAAACTTGCGCTTTCTTATTTTGGCTTTCGGATTCATCATCAAGGGACCCTGAAGACTATCCTAGCTTAGTTTGAAGTCAATCGGATTCAAAAAAAATTTCGACATACTCTTCAAGCTTGTTCACGGACCATAATCTCCAAGCAAACTTGCGCTTTCTTATTTTGGCTTTCGGATTCATCATCAAGGGACCCTGAAGACTATCCTAGCTTAGTTTGAAGTCAATCGGATTCAAAAAAATTTTCGACATATTCTTCAAGCTTGTTCACGGACCATAATCTCCAAGCAAACTTGCGCTTTCTTATGTTGACTTTCGGATTCATCATCAAGGGTCCCTGAAGACTATCCTAGCTTAGTTTGAAGTCAATCGAATTCAAAATTTTTTTCGACATGGTCATCAAGCAAGTTCACATACCATAATCTCCAAGCAAACTTGCGCTTTCTTATTTTGGCTTTCGGATTCATCATCAAGAGACCCTGAAGACTATCCTAGCTTAGTTTGAAATCAATCGGATTCAAAAAAATTTCGACATACTCTTCAAGCTTGTTCACGGACCATAATCTCCAAGCAAACTTGCGCTTTCTTATTTTGGCTTTCGGATTCATCATCAAGGGACCCTGAAGACTATCCTAGCTTAGTTTGAAGTCAATCGGATTCAAAAGAATTTTCGACATACTCTTCAAGCTTGTTCACGGACCATAATCTCCAAGCGAACTGCGCTTTCTTATTTTGGCTTTCAGATTCATCATCAAGGGACCCTGAAGACTATACTAGCTTAGCTTGAAGTCAATCGGATTCAAAAAAATTTTCGACATGGTCTTCAACCTAGTTCACAACCATAATCTCCAAGCAAACTTGCGCTTTCTTATTTTGGATTTCGGATTCATCATCAAATGACCCTGAAGACTATCCTTGCTTAGTTTGAGGTCAATCGGATTCAAAAAAATTTTCGACATGGTCTTCAAGCTAGTTCACGGACCATAACCTCCAAGCAAACTTGCGCTTTCTTATTTTGGCTTTCAGATTCATCATCAAGGGACCCAGAAGACTATAATTGCTTAGTTTGAAGTCAATCGGATTCAAAAACATTTTCGACATAGTCTTCAAGCTAGTTCACGGACCATAATCTCCAAGCAAACTTGCTCTTTCTTATTTTGGCTTTCGGATTCATCATCAAGGGTCCCTGAAGACTATATTTGCTTAGTTTGAAGTCAATCGGATTCAAAAAAATTTCGACATAGTCTTCAAGCTAGTTCACGGACCATAATCTCCAAGCAAACTTGCTCTTTCTTATTTTGGCTTTCGGATTCATCATCAATGGTCCCTGAAGACTATATTTGCTTAGTTTGAAGTCAATCGGATTCAAAAAATTTTCGACATGGTCTTCAACCTAGTTCACAACAATAATCTCCAAGCAAACTTGCGCTTTCTTATTTTGGTTTTCGGATTCATCATCAAGGGACCCTGAAGACTATCCTTGCTTAGTTTGAAGTCAATCGGATTCAAAAACATTTTCGACATGGTCTTTAAGCTAGTTCACGGACCATAATCTCCAAGCAAACTTGCGCTTTCTTATTTTGGCTTTCGGATTCATCATCAAGGGACATAGAAGACTATAATTGCTTAGTTTGAAGTCAATCGGATTCAAAAAAATTTCGACATACTCTTCAAGCTTGTTCACGGACCATAATCTCCAAGCAAACTTGCGCTTTCTTATGTTGACTTTCGGATTCATCATCAAGGGTCCCTGAAGACTATCCTAGCTTAGTTTGAAGTCAATCTAATTCAAAATTTTTTTCGACATGGTCATCAAGCAAGTTCACATACCATAATCTCCAAGCAAACTTGCGCTTTCTTATTTTGGCTTTCGGATTCATCATCAAGGGACCCTGAAGACTATCCTAGCTTAGTTTGAAGTCAATCGGATTCAAAAAAAATTTCGACATACTCTTCAAGCTTGTTCACGGACCATAATCTCCAAGCAAACTTGCGCTTTCTTATTTTGGCTTTCGGATTCATCATCAAGGGACCCTGAAGACTATCCTAGCTTAGTTTGAAGTCAATCGGATTCAAAAAAATTTTCGACATATTCTTCAAGCTTGTTCACGGACCATAATCTCCAAGCAAACTTGCGCTTTCTTATGTTGACTTTCGGATTCATCATCAAGGGTCCCTGAAGACTATCCTAGCTTAGTTTGAAGTCAATCGAATTCAAAATTTTTTTCGACATGGTCATCAAGCAAGTTCACATACCATAATCTCCAAGCAAACTTGCGCTTTCTTATTTTGGCTTTCGGATTCATCATTAAGGGACCCTGAAGACTATCCTAGCTTAGTTTGAAGTCAATCGGATTCAAAAAAATTTTCGACATACTCTTCAAGCTTGTTCACGGACCATAATCTCCAAGCAAACTTGCGCTTTCTTATGTTGACTTTCGGATTCATCATCAAGGGTCCCTGAAGACTATCCTAGCTTAGTTTGAAGTCAATCGAATTCAAAATTTTTTTCGACATGGTCATCAAGCAAGTTCACATACCATAATCTCCAAGCAAACTTGCGCTTTCTTATTTTGGCTTTCGGATTCATCATTAAGGGACCCTGAAGACTATCCTAGCTTAGTTTGAAGTCAATCGGATTCAAAAAAATTTTCGACATACTCTTCAAGCTTGTTCACGGACCATAATCTCCAAGCAAACTTGCGCTTTCTTATGTTGACTTTCGGATTCATCATCAAGGGTCCCTGAAGACTATCCTAGCTTAGTTTGAAGTCAATCGAATTCAAAATTTTTTTCGACATGGTCATCAAGCAAGTTCACATACCATAATCTCCAAGCAAACTTGCGCTTTCTTATTTTGGCTTTCGGATTCATCATCAAGGGACCCAGAAGACTATAATTGCTTACACTCGGCCCCTCTGTCTCTCACTCGGCCCCTCTGTCTCTCACTCGGCCCCTCTGTCTCTCACTCGGCCCCTCTGTCTCTCACTCGGCCCCTCTGTCTCTCACTCGGCCCCTCTGTCTCTCACTCGGCCCCTCTGTCTCTCACTCGGCCCCTCTGTCTCTCACTCGGCCCCTCTGTCTCACTCGGCCCCTCTGTCTCACTCGGCCCCTCTGTCTCACACTCGGCCCCTCTGTCTCTCACTCGGCCCCTCTGTCTCTCACTCGGCCCCTCTGTCTCTCACTCGGCCCCTCTGTCTCTCACTCGGCCCCTCTGTCTCTCAACGGCCGGTCGGTTGCTGCTTCGCTCCTGACTTTTGAAGCACCCGACTCCTCAAACCCTGCTCCTGGTGCCTGAGGAGCACCATCGCTATCTAACAGGCACTCCATCAGGTTCCGATTCATCGTCTATGGCCATCCCTTCTTAAAACCCTAGGGCCAAGGGTTCATTGATCTGCTTTCTGGCCCCTCATCAGTTAAGAAATGACAAACGAGGCCTCCGCTCCTCCCCCTGAGCTCTCTTCTGTTGCCTCTTTCTTAGAGGCGCGTCGCACGGGCAAGCGGAGATGCTCAACCTCGGCCTCTCTCTCTGACGACGACATCCTCTCCTCGATCGCAGACGCCCTGAACCGCGCAACAACACAGCTGGCGGCTCTCTCCGCCTCCTACCAGACACTCGAAGCATCTTCCACCGCCAAAGATGTCCTTATCGCTGAGCTCTCGACCACCGTTGCATCCCAGGCAGCTCAGATCCAATTGATTGATTCACGCGCGTTGTCTCTCGAGACTGTTTCCCCCAGTGTGATTGATAATGATTCGCCCATGCCACCCGCCGATTCTGCCCCTCAGGTCTCTCCCAACTGGGATTATTCCCATGAGACGGACGAAGAGATCCGCGACCGGCATGAACGCCGTAGAGCTCTCGTCGTGTTCGGCATCCCTACCCCTGATGGCTCCCCGCCCAGCGCGCTGAATGTTATTATAACTCTGTTGTTCGACTTCTTAATGATATCAATGTATCCGCTTTGCCAGTTTCTGTGTACCCTCTCGGCCCAACATCTCGCATCTCTAACTCTCCCCCTCTCAAGGTTATCATGCCTAATAGCCGCCTCCAGCAAGAGGCCATCCGCTTATCTGGCCGTCTGTCTCGTTCCCATGAATTCTCTCGATGCTCCCTCAGGCCATCTCTCACTTTCGCCCCATCCACTCAGCCCGACCTTTCTCGCTTCTTTGTCAGACCTTCCGGGGAGCGCACCAGGAAGCCTACCCTCTCCACTCCCCCGCCGGCGGGTCCGCGAGTAGCGGCCCAAAGGCCCATCACTTCTCTACCACTTACGCCCTCGCTGCCAGGGGCCGTCACCCTGCCCCCCAAAACCCCACTCCTCAGCCTTATAATCCTTATCAGTCTTACCCCTCTCCGCCTAACCACCCTCGGCCTTATTCGTCTCCTCCTCACCCTCCACAGTCTTACTCTTCTCCACCCCTCTCCTACACTTCTCACCCACAATCTCTCCTTCATTCGTATTTCACACCTCCTCCTCAATACAACTATGCTGTCAATCAATTCCCCCCTCTTCCCTCTCCATACCCTTTCCATCACCAGCCGGCCGCCTTCCGGTTCTAAATACTGATATTCGCATTCCCCTTCCATCGCGAAAGTGTTCTCTTTGTTTCTTTAATGCTCGCTCTATTATAAACAAAGTAGATGAACTCGCACCTCTCCTGCTTAGGTCTTTTGGAATAGTTGCAATTGTGGAGACTTGGCTTACTTCCTCCATTCCAGACAGCTTTTTACTTAAAGGAAATCCACTCTACTCCATTATCCGTCAAGACCGCCCACGAAAGAAAGGCGGTGGTGTTGCCTTTCTAATAGCGTCGTCCGTATCAACCAAAATAGTTTGCTCCCACTCTCTACCGAACGCTTTTGAACTCCTTTGTATTGATGCGAATTTCTGCAATGATTTGATCCGTTTAGCTGTTGTCTATAGGGCACCAAACTGTTCTGCCGAACTTAATTCTTCTCTCATTAAGAATCTTCGCGATTTAACTACTTGTTCTCATCCTTCAATTATTATGGGTGATTTTAACTATCCAGATATTAATTGGCACGACCCTTCTGTTCAAACAATAGCTGCGCAATCTAAACATTTCTACGATTTCACTATTTCATGTACATTCGCCCAGCTGACTCCTTCTTCCACTTGCAATTCACATATTTTAGATCTCATCCTTACGAATACTCCTGATTTGCTCTCAAATGTAACTGTCTGCCCTCCTTTCCACAGCTCTGATCATTGTTCCGTTGAAGCAAATGTATCTATTTCTCACGCTATTCCCTCTTTTACGTACATTAAGGACTATGCAAATGTAGATTATAATTCCGCCTTCTCGTTTTTACTTAACTATGACTTCCCATCTTCTTTGTACACTCTTTCTAATATTGAAGAAATGTATGAAACTCTCTCAAATGCTCTCAAGCTTATTGACGATCTTTTTGTTCCCTATAAGCGAGTTAGCGCCCATGGTGAGCGTCTCCCGACCATATTCTCCGCCTCAAGCGGAAACGTTTTGATCTCTGGCAAGGTTCTCTCGCTAACGATAACCAACTTACTCGTACTTCCTTTGCTAATGCAAATACTCGCTATTGTAAAGCCGTTGATAAGCACTCTAGAAATGTAGAGAAGCATATTATCCTTTCAAAGAACAAATCTCTCTTCTTTAAATTTATCCGTAACCGCACATCTGCCAAACCGCGCGGAATAGATACCCTCATCTCCCCACCCGGAATTGATTGTTTTTCTGACACTGATAAGGCGGAACTCCTAGCATCTACCTTCTCCACCTCATTTACTATAGACGACGGAACCCTCCCTCCTCTCGCAAATCCAACCCTCCTTGTCCCTCCCAAGCCTTTTGAGCTCACCTTCGCCCGGCATGAAATCTGCCACCTTATTGAGACCTGGCCTAACTCATCATGTAAAACCTCCGACCATATAAACCTGCTTTTTGTTAAGAGATTAGCCATACCTATTAGTGAAGCTCTTGAATATATTTTTAATTACTCCTTTATATCTGCCTCTGTCCCTTCAATTTGGAAGTCCTCTATTGTTATCCCCATTAAAAAGAAGCCTCCATACTCTGATCCTTCCAACTATAGACCTATTTCAATTACATCTATATTTTCTCGCATCTTCGAAAAATTACTATGTCGCAAGCTTCATAATTGGTGCAACGATGCTCACATCATCCCCGATGAACAATTTGGCTTTAGACGACGTAGATCAATTGAATTCCAAATGCTTGATTGTCTTGAACACTGGACCGCTGCCTCACATTTAGGACATACTACTGATATTGTTTATTTTGATCATGCACGTGCTTTTGATAGAGTATCTCATCCCAAGCTTATCCATAAGTGAAAGCTTCTTTCTCTCCCTCCTATGGTTATCGCTTGGATCTCTGAAATTCTCTCGAACCGCACTTTTGTTGTTCGCGTTGGCGCGTCTCTCTCCTCCCCTCGTCCTGTCATAAGTGGCATTCCTCAAGGAACAGTTATTGGCCCATTACTGTTTATCCTTTATACGAGCGATCTCCCTAGTCAAATCTCTTGCCATGGTGTTAAGGCCCGTTGTTTTGCAGATGACCTTAAAATTTTCCAGTCGTTTTCTGCTTCCGCACCTCATAGTAGCCTCCAATGTGCCATCGATACTGTTTCTAAATGGGAAGACATATGGCAACTACCTCTCGCAATTAGTAAATGTGTCGTACTCCACCTCAGCCTCCGAAATCCAAAGACCCCTTACACATTAAATGGTAGCACTCTCGATACTGTTGACTCTGTTCGTGACCTTGGCTTACAAATTGACCCCAAGCTCTCATTTAGTCCTCATTGTTCTCTTCTCTCTAACAGGGCCATCGCAAAAGCTCATCCCCTCCTCCGCTCTCTCCGTTCTCGTGATAAGACTACTCTACGCTCTGCCTATACTATTTATATTTTTGGAAACTTGCTCCTCAGTCTTTTCCCCTCGCCTCAAAAGAGACATTCGCGTACTAGAAAAGGCCCAGAACTATTTTACGCGGATAATTTTCCGCCGTTGTTTAGGATATTCCTCTCTAGACCTGCCTGATAGTAACACGCGTAACCGCATCCTCTCTCTCCCATCACTTCAATCGCGTCGTGAACATGTTGATTTTACTTTAGCTCGTCGTCTTATTTTTGGCCATCGTCGTATATCTGATTATTTCAATTTTCGTAATTCTCGGACTCGCGGTCTTTCATTTCAACTTGCATACCCGACATCCCGTTCTGCCACCCGATCCCATTCGTTTTTCATACGAGCCGCCAAGGCATTCAACATCATAGCCAAATCTTGTAAGATGCCTCCCACTCTAATTTCATCTCCTTCCTCATGACTATCCATCCTACATCCTGCTAAGTTATATACATTATATACATCTTCTAATGTTTTACTGTTATATTATCCTTTCAACACGAGTGCTTACCTTATGTACACCGTAATAAATCAATCAATCAATGTCCATTGCAATGATGTTTAGCTAGAAAGATGGAAATCTTTTAAATTGATACTAATTAAGCTTGACTGGCAAATTGAATGACGATAATATGCTACATATCGCCGAAGCAGGGATGGATTCTTGGTAGTTCTGCTCCATTCTGTAAGCAATGTGTGAGAAAGATAAGCTGACTAGACCGAAACTAGATTTAGACACTTTTTTTACTAGAATAAATAATATTGCACGGAGGGACAGAGAGTGAGAGCCAAGACCGCACTGAGATTGATGATGGAAAATGATTGTAATCTTCAAAATTGATACTAAATTGAAAAAAAAATTCTACAATGTCAGGATGAGCTACTAACTTATTTGTGTTTTTGGTTTTCTTAGTTAGTTAAGCTGGCATCGATCATTCGAAGCTGGTAACTCTGATCATATTCGGTCAATGCGATGAATGTAACGAAACGGCCACTCTTTTACTCTCTTTCTCTCTTCTCGTTCTCACTCCCTCTGTCGCTCCCTCTTAGAGACACGAGGGACAGACAATCCGCCAAGGCATTCAACATCATAGCCAAATTTTGTAAGATGCCTCTTACTGTAATTTCATCTCCCTCCTCATGACTATCCATCCTTCATCCTGCTAAGTTATATACATTAAATACATCTTCTAATGTTTTACTGTTATATTATCCTTTCAACACGAGTGCTTACCTTATGTACACCGTAATAAATCAATCAATCAAGTCAATCGGATTCAAAAAAATTTTCGACATGGTCTTCAACCTAGTTCACAACAATAATCTCCAAGCAAACTTGCGCTTTCTTATTTTGGTTTTCGGATTCATCATCTAGGGACCCTGACGACTATCCTTGCTTAGTTTGAAGTCAATCGGATTCAAAAACATTTTCGACATGGTCTTCAACCTAGTTCACAACAGTAATCTCCAAGCAAACTTGCGCTTTCTTATTTTGGCTTTCGGATTCATTATCAAGGGACCCTGAAGACTATCCTTGCTTAGTTTGAAGTCAATCGGATTCAAAAACATTTTCGACATGGTCTTCAAGCTAGTTCACAACAATAATCTACAAGCAAATTGCGCTTTCTTATTTTGGTTTTCGGATTCATCATCTAGGGACCCTGAAGACTATACTTGCTTAGTTTGAAGTCAATCGGATTCAAAAACATTTTCGACATGGTCTTCAACCTAGTTCACAACAATAATCTCCAAGCAAATTGCGCTTTCTTATTTTGGTTTTCGGATTCATCATCTAGGGACCCTGACGACTATCCTTGCTTAGTTTGAAGTCAATCGGATTCAAAAACATTTTCGACATGGTCTTCAAGCTAGTTCACAACAATAATCTCCAAGCAAATTGCGCTTTCTTATTTTGGCCTTCGGATTCATCATCAAGGGACCCTGAAGACTATCCTAGCTTAGTTTGAAGTCAATCGGATTCAAAAAAATTTTCGACATGGTCTTCAACCTAGTTCACAACAATAATCTCCAAGCAAACTTGCGCTTTCTTATGTTGACTTTCGGATTCATCATCAAGGGTCCCTGAAGACTATCCTAGCTTAGTTTGAAGTCAATCGAATTCAAAATTTTTTTCGACATGGTCTTCAACCTAGTTCACAACAATAATCTCCAAGCAAACTTGCGCTTTCTTATGTTGACTTTCGGATTCATCATCAAGGGACCCTGAAGACTATCCTTGTTTAGTTTGAAGTCAATCGGATTCAAAAAAATTTTCGACATGGTCTTCAACCTAGTTCACAACAATAATCTCCAAGCAAACTTGCGCTTTCTTATTTTGGTTTTCGGATTCATCATCTAGGGACCCAGAAGACTATAATTGCTTCGTTTGAAGTCAATCGGATTCAAAAATATTTTCGACATGGTCTTCAAGCTAGTTCACGGAGTATAATCTCCAAGCAAACTTGCGCTTTCTTATTTTGGTTTTCGGATTCATCATCAAGGGACCATGAAGACTATCCTTGTTTAGTTTGAAGTCAATCGGATTCAAAAAATTTTTCGACATGGTCTTCAAGCTAGTTCACGGAGTATAATCTCCAAGCAAACTTGCGCTTTCTTATTTTGGTTTTCGGAGTCATCATCAAAGGACCCTGAAGACTATCCTTGTTTAGTTTGAAGTCAATCGGATTCAAAAAAATTTTCGACGTGGTCTTCAAGCTAGTTCACGGACCATAATCTCCAAGCAAACTTGCGCTTTCTTATTTTGGCTTTCGGATTCATCATCAAGGGACCCAGAAGACTATAATTGCATAGTTTGAAGTCAATCGGATTCAAAAATTTTTTCGACATGGTCTTCAACCTAGTTCACAACAATAATCTCCAAGCAAACTTGCGCTTTCTTATTTTTTTTTTCGGAATCATCATCAAAGGACCCTGAAGACTATCCTTGCTTAGTTTGAAGTCAATCGGATTCAAAAAAAATTTCGACATGGTCTTCAACCTAGTTCACGGAGTATAATCTCCAAGCAAACTTGCGCTTTCTTATTTTGGTTTTCGGATTCATCATCAAGGGACCCTGAAGACTATCCTTGTTTAGTTTGAAGTCAATCGGATTCAAAAAAATTTTCGACGTGGTCTTCAAGCTAGTTCACGGACCATAATCTCCAAGCAAACTTGCGCTTTCTTATGTTGAATTTCGGATTCATCATCAAGGGTCCCTGAAGACTATCCTAGCTTAGTTTGAAGTCAATCGAATTCAAAAATTTTTTCGGCATGGTCTTCAACCTAGTTCACAACAATAATCTCCAAGCAAACTTGAGCTTTCTTATGTTGACTTTCGGATTCATCATCAAGGGACCCTGAAGACTATCCTTGTTTAGTTTGAAGTCAATCGGATTCAAAAAAATTTTCGACATGGTCTTCAATGTAGTTCACAACCATAATCTCCAAGCAAACTTGCGCTTTCTTATTTTGGCTTTCGGATTCATCATCAAGGGACCCAGAAGACTATAATTGCTTCGTTTGAAGTCAATCGGATTCAAAAATATTTTCGACATGGTCTTCAAGCTAGTTCACGGAGTATAATCTCCAAGCAAACTTGCGCTTTCTTATTTTGGTTTTCGGATTCATCATCAAGGGACCATGAAGACTATCCTTGTTTAGTTTGAAGTCAATCGGATTCAAAAAATTTTTCGACATGGTCTTCAAGCTAGTTCACGGAGTATAATCTCCAAGCAAACTTGCGCTTTCTTATTTTGGTTTTCGGAGTCATCATCAAAGGACCCTGAAGACTATCCTTGTTTAGTTTGAAGTCAATCGGATTCAAAAAAATTTTCGACGTGGTCTTCAAGCTAGTTCACGGACCATAATCTCCAAGCAAACTTGCGCTTTCTTATTTTGGCTTTCGGATTCATCATCAAGGGACCCAGAAGACTATAATTGCATAGTTTGAAGTCAATCGGATTCAAAAATTTTTTCGACATGGTCTTCAACCTAGTTCACAACAATAATCTCCAAGCAAACTTGCGCTTTCTTATTTTTTTTTTCGGAATCATCATCAAAGGACCCTGAAGACTATCCTTGCTTAGTTTGAAGTCAATCGGATTCAAAAAAAATTTCGACATGGTCTTCAACCTAGTTCACGGAGTATAATCTCCAAGCAAACTTGCGCTTTCTTATTTTGGTTTTCAGATTCATCATCAAGGGACCCTGAAGACTATCCTTGTTTAGTTTGAAGTCAATCGGATTCAAAAAAATTTTCGACGTGGTCTTCAAGCTAGTTCACGGACCATAATCTCCAAGCAAACTTGCGCTTTCTTATGTTGAATTTCGGATTCATCATCAAGGGTCCCTGAAGACTATCCTAGCTTAGTTTGAAGTCAATCGAATTCAAAAATTTTTTCGGCATGGTCTTCAACCTAGTTCACAACAATAATCTCCAAGCAAACTTGAGCTTTCTTATGTTGACTTTCGGATTCATCATCAAGGGACCCTGAAGACTATCCTTGTTTAGTTTGAAGTCAATCGGATTCAAAAAAATTTTCGACATGGTCTTCAATGTAGTTCACAACCATAATCTCCAAGCAAACTTGCGCTTTCTTATTTTGGCTTTCGGATTCATCATCAAGGGACCCAGAAGACTATAATTGCTTCGTTTGAAGTCAATCGGATTCAAAAAAATTTTCGACATGGTCTTCAAGCTAGTTCACGGAGTATAATCTCCAAGCAAACTTGCGCTTTCTTATTTTGGTTTTCGGATTCATCATCAAGGGACCATGAAGACTATCCTTGTTTAGTTTGAAGTCAATCGGATTCAAAAAAAGTTTCGACATGGTCTTCAAGCTAGTTCACGGAGTATAATCTCCAAGCAAACTTGCGCTTTCTTATTTTGGTTTTCGGATTCATCATCAAGGGACCCTGAAGACTATCCTTGTTTAGTTTGAAGTCAATCGGATTCAAAATTTTTTCGACATGGTCTTCAACCTAGTTCACAACAATAATCTACAAGCAAACTTGCGCTTTCTTATTTTGGTTTTCGGAATCATCATCAAAGGACCCTGAAGACTATCCTTGCTTAGTTTGAAGTCAATCGGATTCAAAAAAAATTTCGACATGGTCTTCAACCTAGTTCACGGAGTATAATCTCCAAGCAAACTTGCGCTTTCTTATTTTGGTTTTCGGATTCATCATCAAGGGACCCTGAAGACTATCCTTGTTTAGTTTGAAGTCAATCGGATTCAAAAAAATTTTCGACGTGGTCTTCAAGCTAGTTCACGGACCATAATCTCCAAGCAAACTTGCGCTTTCTTATTTTGGCTTTCGGATTCATCATCAAGGGACCCAGAAGACTATAATTGCATAGTTTGAAGTCAATCGGATTCAAAAATTTTTCGACATGGTCTTCAACCTAGTTCACAACAATAATCTCCAAGCAAACTTGCGCTTTCTTATTTTTTTTTTCGGAATCATCATCAAAGGACCCTGAAGACTATCCTTGCTTAGTTTGAAGTCAATCGGATTCAAAAAAAATTTCGACATGGTCTTCAACCTAGTTCACGGAGTATAATCTCCAAGCAAACTTGCGCTTTCTTATTTTGGTTTTCGGATTCATCATCAAGGGACCCTGAAGACTATCCTTGTTTAGTTTGAAGTCAATCGGATTCAAAAAAATTTTCGACGTGGTCTTCAAGCTAGTTCACGGACCATAATCTCCAAGCAAACTTGCGCTTTCTTATGTTGACTTTCGGATTCATCATCAAGGGTCCCTGAAGACTATCCTAGCTTAGTTTGAAGTCAATCGAATTCAAAAATTTTTTCGGCATGGTCTTCAACCTAGTTCACAACAATAATCTCCAAGCAAACTTGCGCTTTCTTATGTTGACTTTCGGATTCATCATCAAGGGACCCTGAAGACTATCCTTGTTTAGTTTGAAGTCAATCGGATTCAAAAAAATTTTCGACATGGTCTTCAATGTAGTTCACAACCATAATCTCCAAGCAAACTTGCGCTTTCTTATTTTGGCTTTCGGATTCATCATCAAGGGACCCAGAAGACTATAATTGCTTCGTTTGAAGTCAATCGGATTCAAAAAAATTTTCGACATGGTCTTCAAGCTAGTTCACGGAGTATAATCTCCAAGCAAACTTGCGCTTTCTTATTTTGGTTTTCGGATTCATCATCAAGGGACCATGAAGACTATCCTTGTTTAGTTTGAAGTCAATCGGATTCAAAAAAAGTTTCGACATGGTCTTCAAGCTAGTTCACGGAGTATAATCTCCAAGCAAACTTGCGCTTTCTTATTTTGGTTTTCGGATTCATCATCAAGGGACCCTGAAGACTATCCTTGTTTAGTTTGAAGTCAATCGGATTCAAAAATTTTTTCGACATGGTCTTCAACCTAGTTCACAACAATAATCTACAAGCAAACTTGCGCTTTCTTATTTTGGTTTTCGGAATCATCATCAAAGGACCCTGAAGACTATCCTTGCTTAGTTTGAAGTCAATCGGATTCAAAAAAAATTTCGACATGGTCTTCAACCTAGTTCACGGAGTATAATCTCCAAGCAAACTTGCGCTTTCTTATTTTGGTTTTCGGATTCATCATCAAGGGACCCTGAAGACTATCCTTGTTTAGTTTGAAGTCAATCGGATTCAAAAAAATTTTCGACGTGGTCTTCAAGCTTGTTCACGGACCATAATCTGTAAGCAAACTTGCGCTTTCTTATTTTGGCTTTCGGATTCATCATAAAGGGACCCTGAAGACTATCCTTGCTTAGTTTGAAGTCAATCGGATTCAAAAAAATTTTCGACATGGTCTTCAACCTAGTTCACAACAATAATCCCCAAGCAAACTTGCGCTTTCTTATTTTGGCTTTCGGATTCATCATCAAGGGACCCTGAAGACTATCCTTGCTTAGTTTGAAGTCAATCGGATTCAAAAAAATTTTCGACATGGTCTTCAAGCTAGTTCACGGAGTATAATCTCCAAGCAAACTTGCGCTTTCTTATTTTGGCTTTCGGATTCATCATCAAGGGACCCAGAAGACTATAATTGCATAGTTTGAAGTCAATCGGATTCAAAAATTTTTTCGACATGGTCTTCAACCTAGTTCACAACAATAATCTCCAAGCAAACTTGCGCTTTCTTATTTTTTTTTCGGAATCATCATCAAAGGACCCTGAAGACTATCCTTGCTTAGTTTGAAGTCAATCGGATTCAAAAAAATTTCGACATGGTCTTCAACCTAGTTCACGGAGTATAATCTCCAAGCAAACTTGCGCTTTCTTATTTTGGTTTTCGGATTCATCATCAAGGGACCCTGAAGACTATCCTTGTTTAGTTTGAAGTCAATCGGATTCAAAAAAATTTTCGACGTGGTCTTCAAGCTAGTTCACGGACCATAATCTCCAAGCAAACTTGCGCTTTCTTATGTTGACTTTCGGATTCATCATCAAGGGTCCCTGAAGACTATCCTAGCTTAGTTTGAAGTCAATCGAATTCAAAAATTTTTTCGGCATGGTCTTCAACCTAGTTCACAACAATAATCTCCAAGCAAACTTGCGCTTTCTTATGTTGACTTTCGGATTCATCATCAAGGGACCCTGAAGACTATCCTTGTTTAGTTTGAAGTCAATCGGATTCAAAAAAATTTTCGACATGGTCTTCAATGTAGTTCACAACCATAATCTCCAAGCAAACTTGCGCTTTCTTATTTTGGCTTTCGGATTCATCATCAAGGGACCCAGAAGACTATAATTGCTTCGTTTGAAGTCAATCGGATTCAAAAAAATTTTCGACATGGTCTTCAAGCTAGTTCACGGAGTATAATCTCCAAGCAAACTTGCGCTTTCTTATTTTGGTTTTCGGATTCATCATCAAGGGACCATGAAGACTATCCTTGTTTAGTTTGAAGTCAATCGGATTCAAAAAAAGTTTCGACATGGTCTTCAAGCTAGTTCACGGAGTATAATCTCCAAGCAAACTTGCGCTTTCTTATTTTGGTTTTCGGATTCATCATCAAGGGACCCTGAAGACTATCCTTGTTTAGTTTGAAGTCAATCGGATTCAAAAATTTTTTCGACATGGTCTTCAACCTAGTTCACAACAATAATCTACAAGCAAACTTGCGCTTTCTTATTTTGGTTTTCGGAATCATCATCAAAGGACCCTGAAGACTATCCTTGCTTAGTTTGAAGTCAATCGGATTCAAAAAAATTTCGACATGGTCTTCAACCTAGTTCACGGAGTATAATCTCCAAGCAAACTTGCGCTTTCTTATTTTGGTTTTCGGATTCATCATCAAGGGACCCTGAAGACTATCCTTGTTTAGTTTGAAGTCAATCGGATTCAAAAAAATTTTCGACGTGGTCTTCAAGCTTGTTCACGGACCATAATCTGTAAGCAAACTTGCGCTTTCTTATTTTGGCTTTCGGATTCATCATAAAGGGACCCTGAAGACTATCCTTGCTTAGTTTGAAGTCAATCGGATTCAAAAAAATTTTCGACATGGTCTTCAACCTAGTTCACAACAATAATCCCCAAGCAAACTTGCGCTTTCTTATTTTGGCTTTCGGATTCATCATCAAGGGACCCTGAAGACTATCCTTGCTTAGTTTGAAGTCAATCGGATTCAAAAAAATTTTCGACATGGTCTTCAAGCTAGTTCACGGAGTATAATCTCCAAGCAAACTTGCGCTTTCTTATTTTGGCTTTCGGATTCATCATCAAGGGACCCTGAAGACTATCCTTGTTTAGTTTGAAGTCAATCGGATTCAAAAAATTTTCGACGTGGTCTTCAAGCTAGTTCACGGACCATAATCTCCAAGCAAACTTGCGCTTTCTTATTTTGGCTTTCGGATTCATCATCAAGGGACCCTGAAGACTATCCTAGCTTAGTTTGAAGTCAATCGGATTAAAAAAATTTTCGACATAGTCTTCAACCTAGTTCACAACAATAATTCCAAGCAAACTTGCGCTTTCTTATTTTGGTTTTCGGAATCATCATCAAGGGACCCTGAAGACTATCCTTGCTTAGTTTGAAGTCAATCGGAATCAAAAACATTTTCGACATGGTCTTCAACCTAGTTCACAACAATAATCCCCAAGCAAACTTGCGCTTTCTTATTTTGGTTTTCGGATTCATCATCAAATGACCCTGAAGACTATCTTTGCTTAGTTTGAGGTCAATCGGATTCAAAAACATTTTCGACATAGTCTTCAAGCTAGTTCACGGACCATAATCTCCTAGCAAACTTGCGCTTTCTTATTTTGGCTTTCGGATTCATCATCAAGTTACCCAGAAGACTATAATTGCTTAGTTTGAAGTCAATCGGATTCAAAAAAATTTTCGACATGGTCTTCAACCTAGTTCACAACAATAATCTCCAAGCAAACTTGCGCTTTCTTATTTTGGTTTTCGGATTCATCATCAAGGGACCCAGAAGACTATAATTGCTTCGTTTGAAGTCAATCGGATTCAAAAAAATTTTCGACATGGTCTTCAAGCTAGTTCACGGAGTATAATCTCCAAGCAAACTTGCGCTTTCTTATTTTGGTTTTCGGATTCATCATCAAGGGACCCTGAAGACTATCCTTGTTTAGTTTTAAGTCAATCGGATTCAAAAAAATTTTCGACGTGGTCTTCAAGCTAGTTCACGGACCATAATCTCCAAGCAAACTTGCGCTTTCTTATTTTGGCTTTCGGATTCATCATCAAGGGACCCAGAAGACTATAATTACATAGTTTGAAGTCAATCGGATTCAAAAATTTTTTCGACATGGTACTCAAGCAAGTTCACGGACCATAATCTCTAAGAAAACTTGCGCTTTCTTATTTTGGCTTTCGGATTCATCATCAAGGGACCCTGAAGACTATCCTAGCTTAGTTTGAAGTCAATCGGATTCAAAAAAATTTTCGACGTGGTCTTCAAGCTAGTTCACGGACCATAATCTCCAAGCAAACTTGCGCTTTCTTATGTTGACTTTCGGATTCATCATCAAGGGTCCCTGAAGACTATCCTAGCTTAGTTTGAAGTCAATCGAATTCAAAATTTTTTTCGACATGGTCTTCAACCTAGTTCACAACAATAATCTCCAAGCAAACTTGCGCTTTCTTATGTTGACTTTCGGATTCATCATCAAGGGACCCTGAAGACTATCCTTGTTTAGTTTGAAGTCAATCGGATTCAAACAAATTTTCGACATGGTCTTCAATGTAGTTCACAACCATAATCTCCAAGCAAACTTGCGCTTTCTTATTTTGGCTTTCGGATTCATCATCAAGGGACCATGAAGACTATCCTTGTTTAGTTTGAAGTCAATCGGATTCAAAAAAAGTTTCGACATGGTCTTCAAGCTAGTTCACGGAGTATAATCTCCAAGCAAACTTGCGCTTTCTTATTTTGGTTTTCGGATTCATCATCAAGGGACCATGAAGACTATCCTTGTTTAGTTTGAAGTCAATCGGATTCAAAAAAAGTTTCGACATGGTCTTCAAGCTAGTTCACGGAGTATAATCTCCAAGCAAACTTGCGCTTTCTTATTTTGGTTTTCGGATTCATCATCAAGGGACCCTGAAGACTATCCTTGTTTAGTTTGAAGTCAATCGGATTCAAAAAAATTTTCGACGTGGTCTTCAAGCTAGTTCACGGACCATAATCTCCAAGCAAACTTGCGCTTTCTTATTTTGGCTTTCGGATTCATCATCAAGGGACCCAGAAGACTATAATTGCATAGTTTGAAGTCAATCGGATTCAAAAATTTTTTCGACATGGTCTTCAACCTAGTTCACAACAATAATCTACAAGCAAACTTGCGCTTTCTTATTTTGGTTTTCGGAATCATCATCAAAGGACCCTGAAGACTATCCTTGCTTAGTTTGAAGTCAATCGGATTCAAAAAAAATTTCGACATGGTCTTCAACCTAGTTCACGGAGTATAATCTCCAAGCAAACTTGCGCTTTCTTATTTTGGTTTTCGGATTCATCATCAAGGGACCCTGAAGACTATCCTTGTTTAGTTTGAAGTCAATCGGATTCAAAAAAATTTTCGACGTGGTCTTCAAGCTTGTTCACGGACCATAATCTGTAAGCAAACTTGCGCTTTCTTATTTTGGCTTTCGGATTCATCATAAAGGGACCCTGAAGACTATCCTTGCTTAGTTTGAAGTCAATCGGATTCAAAAAAATTTTCGACATGGTCTTCAACCTAGTTCACAACAATAATCCAAAAGCAAACTTGCGCTTTCTTATTTTGGCTTTCGGATTCATCATCAAGGGACCCTGAAGACTATCCTTGCTTAGTTTGAAGTCAATCGGATTCAAAAAATTTTCGACATGGTCTTCAAGCTAGTTCACGGAGTATAATCTCGAAGCAAACTTGCGCTTTCTTATTTGGCTTTCGGATTCATCATCAAATGACCCAGAAGACTATAATTGCTTCGTTTGAAGTCAATCGGATTCAAAAAAATTTTCGACATGGTCTTCAACCTAGTTCACATCAATAATCCCCAAGCAAACTTGCGCTTTCTTATTTTGGCTTTCGGATTCATCATCAAGGGACCCTGAAGACTATCCTTGTTTAGTTTGAAGTCAATCGGATTCAAAAAAATTTCGACGTGGTCTTCAAGCTAGTTCACGGACCATAATCTCCAAGCAAACTTGCGCTTTCTTATTTTGGCTTTCGGATTCATCATCAAGGGACCCTGAAGACTATCCTAGCTTAGTTTGAAGTCAATCGGATTAAAAAAAATTTTCGACATAGTCTTCAACCTAGTTCACAACAATAATCTCCAAGCAAACTTGCGCTTTCTTATTTTGGTTTTCGGAATCATCATCAAGGGACCCTGAAGACTATCCTTGCTTAGTTTGAAGTCAATCGGAATCAAAAACATTTTCGACATGGTCTTCAACCTAGTTCACAACAATAATCCCAAGCAAACTTGCGCTTTCTTATTTTGGTTTTCGGATTCATCATCAAATGACCCTGAAGACTATCTTTGCTTAGTTTGAGGTCAATCGGATTCAAAAACATTTTCGACATAGTCTTCAAGCTAGTTCACGGACAATAATCTCCTAGCAAACTTGCGCTTTCTTATTTTGGCTTTCGGATTCATCATCAAGTTACCCAGAAGACTATAATTGCTTAGTTTGAAGTCAATCGGATTCAAAAAAATTTTCGACATGGTCTTCAACCTAGTTCACAACAATAATCTCCAAGCAAACTTGCGCTCTCTTATTTTGGTTTTCGGATTCATCATCTAGGGACCCTGAAGACTATCCTTGCTTAGTTTGAAGTCAATCGGATTCAAAAACATTTTCGACATGGTCTTCAACCTAGTTCACAACAATAATCTCCAAGCAAACTTGCGCTTTCTTATTTTGGTTTTCGGATTCATCATCAAGGGACCCAGAAGACTATAATTGCTTCGTTTGAAGTCAATCGGATTCAAAAAAATTTTCGACATGGTCTTCAAGCTAGTTCACGGAGTATAATCTCCAAGCAAACTTGCGCTTTCTTATTTTGGTTTTCGGATTCATCATCAAGGGACCCTGAAGACTATCCTTGTTTAGTTTTAAGTCAATCGGATTCAAAAAAATTTTCGACGTGGTCTTCAACTAGTTCACGGAGTATAATCTCCAAGCAAACTTGCGCTTTCTTATTTTGGCTTTCGGATTCATCATCAAGGGACCCTGAAGACTATCCTTGTTTAGTTTGAAGTCAATCGGATTCAAAAAAATTTTCGACGTGGTCTTCAAGCTAGTTCACGGACCATAATCTCCAAGCAAACTTGCGCTTTCTTATTTTGGCTTTCGGATTCATCATCAAGGGACCCTGAAGACTATCCTAGCTTAGTTTGAAGTCAATCGGATTAAAAAAAATTTTCGACATAGTCTTCAACCTAGTTCACAACAATAATTCCAAGCAAACTTGCGCTTTCTTATTTTGGTTTTCGGAATCATCATCAAGGGACCCTGAAGACTATCCTTGCTTAGTTTGAAGTCAATCGGATCAAAAACATTTTCGACATGGTCTTCAACCTAGTTCACAACAATAATCCCAAGCAAACTTGCGCTTTCTTATTTTGGTTTTCGGATTCATCATCAAATGACCCTGAAGACTATCCTAGCTTAGTTTGAAGTCAATCGGATTCAAAAACATTTTCGACATAGTCTTCAAGCTAGTTCACGGACCATAATCTCCTAGCAAACTTGCGTTTTCTTATTTTGGCTTTCGGATTCATCATCAAGTTACCCAGAAGACTATAATTGCTTAGTTTGAAGTCAATCGGATTCAAAAAAATTTTCGACATGGTCTTCAACCTAGTTCACAACAATAATCTCCAAGCAAACTTGCGCTTTCTTATTTTGGTTTTCGGATTCATCATCAAGGGACCCAGAAGACTATAATTGCTTCGTTTGAAGTCAATCGGATTCAAAAAAATTTTCGACATGGTCTTCAAGCTAGTTCACGGAGTATAATCTCCAAGCAAACTTGCGCTTTCTTATTTTGGTTTTCGGATTCATCATCAAGGGACCCTGAAGACTATCCTTGTTTAGTTTTAAGTCAATCGGATTCAAAAAAATTTTCGACGTGGTCTTCAAGCTAGTTCACGGACCATAATCTCCAAGCAAACTTGCGCTTTCTTATTTTGGCTTTCGGATTCATCATCAAGGGACCCAGAAGACTATAATTACATAGTTTGAAGTCAATCGGATTCAAAAATTTTTTCGACATGGTACTCAAGCAAGTTCACGGACCATAATCTCTAAGAAAACTTGCGCTTTCTTATTTTGGCTTTCGGATTCATCATCAAGGGACCCTGAAGACTATCCTAGCTTAGTTTGAAGTCAATCGGATTCAAAAAATTTTTCGACGTGGTCTTCAAGCTAGTTCACGGACCATAATCTCCAAGCAAACTTGCGCTTTCTTATGTTGACTTTCGGATTCATCATCAAGGGTCCCTGAAGACTATCCTAGCTTAGTTTGAAGTCAATCGAATTCAAATTTTTTTCGACATGGTCTTCAACCTAGTTCACAACAATAATCTCCAAGCAAACTTGCGCTTTCTTATGTTGACTTTCGGATTCATCATCAAGGGACTCTGAAGACTATCCTTGTTTAGTTTGAAGTCAATCGGATTCAAAAAAATTTTCGACATGGTCTTCAATGTAGTTCACAACCATAATCTCCAAGCAAACTTGCGCTTTCTTATTTTGGCTTTCGGATTCATCATCAAGGGACCATGAAGACTATCCTTGTTTAGTTTGAAGTCAATCGGATTCAAAAAAGTTTCGACATGGTCTTCAAGCTAGTTCACGGAGTATAATCTCCAAGCAAACTTGCGCTTTCTTATTTGGTTTTCGGATTCATCATCAAGGGACCATGAAGACTATCCTTGTTTAGTTTGAAGTCAATCGGATTCAAAAAAAGTTTCGACATGGTCTTCAAGCTAGTTCACGGAGTATAATCTCCAAGCAAACTTGCGCTTTCTTATTTTGGTTTTCGGATTCATCATCAAGGGACCCTGAAGACTATCCTTGTTTAGTTTGAAGTCAATCGGATTCAAAAAAATTTTCGACGTGGTCTTCAAGCTAGTTCACGGACCATAATCTCCAAGCAAACTTGCGCTTTCTTATTTTGGCTTTCGGATTCATCATCAAGGGACCCAGAAGACTATAATTGCATAGTTTGAAGTCAATCGGATTCAAAAATTTTTTCGACATGGTCTTCAACCTAGTTCACAACAATAATCTACAAGCAAACTTGCGCTTTCTTATTTTGGTTTCGGATCATCATCAAAGAACCCTGAAGACTATCCTTGCTTAGTTTGAAGTCAATCGGATTCAAAAAAAATTTCGACATGGTCTTCAACCTAGTTCACGGAGTATAATCTCCAAGCAAACTTGCGCTTTCTTATTTTGGTTTTCGGATTCATCATCAAGAGACCCTGAAGACTATCCTTGTTTAGTTTGAAGTCAATCGGATTCAAAAAAATTTTCGACGTGGTCTTCAAGCTAGTTCACGGACCATAATCTGTAAGCAAACTTGCGCTTTCTTATTTTGGCTTTCGGATTCATCATAAAGGGACCCTGAAGACTATCCTTGCTTAGTTTGAAGTCAATCGGATTCAAAAAAATTTTCGACATGGTCTTCAACCTAGTTCACAACAATAATCCAAAAGCAAACTTGCGCTTTCTTATTTTGGCTTTCGGATTCATCATCAAGGGACCCTGAAGACTATCCTTGCTTAGTTTGAAGTCAATCGGATTCAAAAAATTTTTCGACATGGTCTTCAAGCTAGTTCACGGAGTATAATCTCGAAGCAAACTTGCGCTTTCTTATTTTGGCTTTCGGATTCATCATCAAATGACCCAGAAGACTATAATTGCTTAGTTTGAAGTCAATCGGATTCAAAAAAATTTTCGACATGGTCTTCAACTAGTTCACAACATAATCCCAAGCAAACTTGCGCTTTCTTATTTTGGCTTTCGGATTCATCATCAAGGGACCCTGAAGACTATCCTTGTTTAGTTTGAAGTCAATCGGATTCAAAAAAATTTTCGACGTGGTCTTCAAGCTAGTTCACGGACCATAATCTCCAAGCAAACTTGCGCTTTCTTATTTTGGCTTTCGGATTCATCATCAAGGGACCCTGAAGACTATCCTAGCTTAGTTTGAAGTCAATCGGATTAAAAAAATTTTCGACATAGTCTTCAACCTAGTTCACAACAATAATCTCCAAGCAAACTTGCGCTTTCTTATTTTGTTTTCGGATTCATCATCAAGGGACCCTGAAGACTATCCTTGCTTAGTTTGAAGTCAATCGGAATCAAAAACATTTTCGACATGGTCTTCAACCTAGTTCACAACAATAATCCCCAAGCAAACTTGCGCTTTCTTATTTTCGTTTTCGGATTCATCATCAAATGACCCTGAAGACTATCTTTGCTTAGTTTGAGGTCAATCGGATTCAAAAACATTTTCGACATAGTCTTCAAGCTAGTTCACGGACCATAATCTCCTAGCAAACTTGCGCTTTCTTATTTTGCTTTCGGATTCATCATCAAGTTACCCAGAAGACTATAATTGCTTAGTTTGAAGTCAATCGGATTCAAAAAATTTTCGACATGGTCTTCAACCTAGTTCACAACAATAATCTCCAAGCAAACTTGCGCTCTCTTATTTTGGTTTTCGGATTCATCATCTAGGGACCCTGAAGACTATCCTTGCTTAGTTTGAAGTCAATCGGATTCAAAAACATTTTCGACATGGTCTTCAACCTAGTTCACAACAATAATCTCCAAGCAAACTTGCGCTTTCTTATTTTGGTTTTCGGATTCATCATCAAGGGACCCAGAAGACTATAATTGCTTCGTTTGAAGTCAATCGGATTCAAACAAATTTTCGACATGGTCTTCAAGCTAGTTCACGGAGTATAATCTCCAAGCAAACTTGCGCTTTCTTATTTTGGTTTTCGGATTCATCATCAAGGGACCCTGAAGACTATCCTTGTTTAGTTTTAAGTCAATCGGATTCAAAAAAATTTTCGACGTGGTCTTCAAGCTAGTTCACGGACCATAATCTCCAAGCAAACTTGCGCTTTCTTATTTTGGCTTTCGGATTCATCATCAAGGGACCCTGAAGACTATCCTAGCTTAGTTTGAAGTCAATCGGATTAAAAAAATTTTCGACATAGTCTTCAACCTAGTTCACAACAATAATCTCCAAGCAAACTTGCGCTTTCTTATTTTGGTTTTCGGATTCATCATCAAGGGACCCTGAAGACTATAATTGCTTCGTTTGAAGTCAATCGGATTCAAAAAATTTTCGACGTGGTCTTCAAGCTAGTTCACGGACCATAATCTCCAAGCAAACTTGCGCTTTCTTATTTTGGCTTTCGGATTCATCATCAAGGGACCAGAAGACTATAATTGCATAGTTTGAAGTCAATCGGATTCAAAAATTTTTTCGACATGGTACTCAAGCAAGTTCACGGACCATAATCTCCAAGAAACTTGCGCTTTCTTATTTTGGCTTTCGGATTCATCATCAAGGGACCCTGAAGACTATCCTTGCTTAGTTTGAAGTCAATTGGATTCACAAACATTTTCGACATGGTACTCAAGCAAGTTCACGGACCATAATCTCTAAGAAAACTTGCGCTTTCTTATTTTGGCTTTCGGATTCATCATCAAGGGACCCTGAAGACTATCCTAGCTTAGTTTGAAGTCAATCGGATTCAAAAAAATTTTCGACATGGTCTTCAACCTAGTTCACAACAATAATCTCCAAGCAAACTTGCGCTTTCTTATTTTGGTTTCGAATTCATCATCAAGGGACCCTGAAGACTATCCTTGCTTAGTTTGAAGTCAATCGGATTCAAAAAAATTTTCGACATGGTCTTCAAGCTAGTTCACAACCATAATCTCCAAGCAAACTTGCGCTTTCTTATTTTGGCTTTCGGATTCATCATGAAGGGACCCAGAAGACTATAATTGCTTCGTTTGAAGTCAATCGGATTCAAAAAATTTTCGACATGGTCTTCAAGCTAGTTCACAACATAATCTCCAAGCAAACTTGCGCTTTCTTATTTTGGCTTTCGGATTCATCATCAAGGGACCCTGAAGACTATCCTAGCTTAGTTTGAAGTCAATCGGATTAAAAAAATTTTCGACATAGTCTTCAACCTAGTTCACAACAATAATCTCCAAGCAAACTTGCGCTTTCTTATTTTGGTTTTCGGATCATCATCAAGGGACCCTGAAGACTATAATTGCTTCGTTTGAAGTCAATCGGATTCAAAAAAATTTTCGACGTGGTCTTCAAGCTAGTTCACGGACCATAATCTCCAAGCAAACTTGCGCTTTCTTATTTGGCTTTCGGATTCATCATCAAGGGACCCAGAAGACTATAATTGCATAGTTTGAAGTCAATCGGATTCAAAAATTTTTTCGACATGGTACTTCAAGCAAGTTCACGGACCATAATCTCCAAGAAACTTGCGCTTTCTTATTTTGGCTTTCGGATTCATCATCAAGGGACCCTGAAGACTATCCTTGCTTAGTTTGAAGTCAATTGGATTCACAAAATTTTCGACATGGTACTCAAGCAAGTTCACGGACCATAATCTCTAAGAAACTTGCGCTTTCTTATTTTGGCTTTCGGATTCATCATCAAGGGACCCTGAAGACTATCCTAGCTTAGTTTGAAGTCAATCGGATTCAAAAAAATTTTCGACATGGTCTTCAACCTAGTTCACAACAATAATCTCCAAGCAAACTTGCGCTTTCTTATTTTGGTTTTCGAATTCATCATCAAGGGACCCTGAAGACTATCCTTGCTTAGTTTGAAGTCAATCGGATTCAAAAAATTTTCGACATGGTCTTCAACCTAGTTCACAACCATAATCTCCAAGCAAACTTGCGCTTTCTTATTTTGGCTTTCGGATTCATCATGAAGGGACCCAGAAGACTATAATTGCTTCGTTTGAAGTCAATCGGATTCAAAAAATTTTCGACATGGTCTTCAACCTAGTTCACAACATAATCTCCAAGCAAACTTGCGCTTTCTTATTTTGCTTTCGGATTCATCATCAAGGGACCCTGAAGACTATCCTAGCTTAGTTTGAAGTCAATCGGATTAAAAAAAATTTTCGACATAGTCTTCAACCTAGTTCACAACAATAATCTCCAAGCAAACTTGCGCTTTCTTATTTTGGTTTTCGGATTCATCATCAAGGGACCCTGAAGACTATAATTGCTTCGTTTGAAGTCAATCGGATTCAAAAAAATTTTCGACGTGGTCTTCAAGCTAGTTCACGGACCATAATCTCCAAGCAAACTTGCGCTTTCTTATTTTGGCTTTCGGATTCATCATCAAGGGACCCAGAAGACTATAATTGCATAGTTTTGAAGTCAATCGGATTCAAAAATTTTTTCGACATGGTCTCAAGCAAGTTCACGGACCATAATCTCCAAGAAAACTTGCGCTTTCTTATTTTGGCTTTCGGATTCATCATCAAGGGACCCTGAAGACTATCCTTGCTTAGTTTGAAGTCAATCGGATTCAAAAACATTTTCGACATGGTCTCAAGCAGTTCACGGACCATAATCTCCAAGAAAACTTGCGCTTTCTTATTTTGGCTTTCGGATTCATCATCAAGGGACCCTGAAGACTATCCTAGCTTAGTTTGAAGTCAATCGGATTCAAAAAAATTTTCGACATGGTCTTCAACCTAGTTCACAACAATAATCTCCAAGCAAACTTGCGCTTTCTTATTTTGGTTTTCGGATTCATCATCAAGGGACCCTGAAGACTATCCTTGCTTAGTTTGAAGTCAATCGGATTCAAAAAAATTTTCGACATGGTCTTCAACCTAGTTCACAACCATAATCTCCAAGCAAACTTGCGCTTTCTTATTTTGGCTTTCGGATTCATCATCAAGGGACCCTGAAGACTATAATTGCTTAGTTTGAAGTCAATCGGATTCAAAAAATTTTCGACATGGTCTTCAAGCTAGTTCACAACAATAATCTCCAAGCAAACTTGCGCTTTCTTATTTTGGCTTTCGGATTCATCATCAAGGGACCCTGAAGACTATCCTTGCTTAGTTTGAAGTCAATCGGATTCAAAAACATTTTCGACATGGTCTTCAAGCTAGTTCACGGACATAATCTCCAAGCAAACTTGCGCTTTCTTATTTTGGCTTTCGGATTCATCATCAAGGGACCCTGAAGACTATAATTGCTTAGTTTGAAGTCAATCGGATTCAAAAAATTTTCGACATGGTCTTCAAGCTAGTTCACGGACCATAATCTCCAGCAAACTTGCGCTTTCTTATTTTGGCTTTCGGATTCATCATCAAGGGACCCTGAAGACTATATTGCTTAGTTTGAAGTCAATCGGATTCAAAAAATTTTCGACATGGTCTTCAACCTAGTTCACAACAATAATCTCCAAGCAAACTTGCGCTTTCTTATTTTGGTTTTCGGATTCATCATCAAGGGACCCTGAAGACTATCCTTGCTTAGTTTGAAGTCAATCGGATTCAAAAAATTTTCGACATGGTCTTCAACCTAGTTCACAACAATAATCTCCAAGCAAACTTGCGCTTTCTTATTTTGGCTTTCGGATTCATCATCAAGGGACCCAGAAGACTATAATTGCTTAGTTTGAAGTCAATCGGATTCAAAAAAATTTTCGACATGGTCTTCAAGCTAGTTCACGGACCATAATCTCCAAGCAAACTTGCGCTTTCTTATTTTGGCTTTCGGATTCATCATCAAGGGACCCTGAAGACTATCCTTGCTTAGTTTGAAGTCAATCGGATTCAAAAAATTTTCGACATGGTCTTCAAGCTAGTTCACGGACCATAATCTCCAAGCAAACTTGCGCTTTCTTATTTTGGCTTTCGGATTCATCATCAAGGGACCCTGAAGACTATCCTTGCTTAGTTTGAAGTCAATCGGATTCAAAAAAATTTTCGACATGGTCTTCAAGCTAGTTCACACCATAATCTCCAAGCAAACTTGCGCTTTCTTATTTTGGCTTTCGGATTCATCATCAAGGGACCCAGAAGACTATAATTGCTTAGTTTGAAGTCAATCGGATTCAAAAAAATTTTCGACATGGTCTTCAAGCTAGTTCACGGACCATAATCTCCAAGCAAACTTGCGCTTTCTTATTTTGGCTTTCGGATTCATCATCAAGGGACCCTGAAGACTATAATTGCTTAGTTTGAAGTCAATCGGATTCAAAATTTTTCGACATGGTCTTCAAGCTAGTTCACGGACATAATCTCCAAGCAAACTTGCGCTTTCTTATTTTGGCTTTCGGATTCATCATCAAGGGACCCTGAAGACTATCCTTGCTTAGTTTGAAGTCAATCGGATTCAAAAAAATTTTCGACATGGTCTTCAAGCTAGTTCACGGACCATAATCTCCAAGCAAACTTGCGCTTTCTTATTTTGGCTTTCGGATTCATCATCAAGGGACCCTGAAGACTATCCTTGCTTAGTTTGAAGTCAATCGGATTCAAAAAAATTTTCGACATGGTCTTCAAGCTAGTTCACGGACCATAATCTCCAAGCAAACTTGCGCTTTCTTATTTTGGCTTTCGGATTCATCATCAAGGGACCCTGAAGACTATATTGCTTAGTTTGAAGTCAATCGGATTCAAAAAATTTTTTCGACATGGTCTCAAGCAAGTTCACGGACCATAATCTCCAAGCAAACTTGCGCTTTCTTATTTTGGCTTTCGGATTCATCATCAAGGGACCCTGAAGACTATCCTAGCTTAGTTTGAAGTCAATCGGATTCAAAAAATTTTCGACATAGTCTTCAACCTAGTTCACAACAATAATCTCCAAGCAAACTTGCGCTTTCTTATTTTGGCTTTCGGATTCATCATCAAGGGACCCTGAAGACTATCCTTGCTTAGTTTGAAGTCAATCGGATTCAAAAAACATTTCGACATAGTCTTCAAGCTAGTTCACGGACCATAATCTCCAAGCAAACTTGCGCTTTCTTATTTTGGCTTTCGGATTCATCATCAAGGGACCCTGAAGACTATCCTTGCTTAGTTTGAAGTCAATCGGATTCAAAAACATTTTCGACATAGTCTTCAAGCTAGTTCACGGACCATAATCTCCAAGCAAACTTGCTCTTTCTTATTTTGGCTTTCGGATTCATCATCAAGGGACCCAGAAGACTATAATTGCTTAGTTTGAAGTCAATCGGATTCAAAAAAATTTTCGACATGGTCTTCAACCTAGTTCACACATAATCTCCAAGCAAACTTGCGCTTTCTTATTTTGGCTTTCGGATTCATCATCAAGGACCCTGAAGACTATCCTTGCTTAGTTTGAAGTCAATCGGATTCAAAAAAATTTTCGACATGGTCTTCAAGCTAGTTCACAACAATAATCTCCAAGCAAACTTGCGCTTTCTTATTTTGGCTTTCGGATTCATCATCAAGGGACCCTGAAGACTATCCTTGCTTAGTTTGAAGTCAATCGGATTCAAAAACATTTTCGACATGGTCTTCAAGCTAGTTCACGGAGTATAATCTCCAAGCAAACTTGCGCTTTCTTATTTTGGCTTTCGGATTCATCATCAAGGACCCAGAAGACTATAATTGCTTAGTTTGAAGTCAATCGGATTCAAAAAAATTTTCGACATGGTCTCAAGCAGTTCACGGACCATAATCTCCAAGAAAACTTGCGCTTTCTTATTTTGGCTTTCGGATTCATCATCAAGGGACCCTGAAGACTATCCTTGCTTAGTTTGAAGTCAATCGGATTCACAAACATTTTCGACATGGTCTTCAAGCTAGTTGGGCGCTTTCTTATTTTGGCTTTCGGATTCATCATCAAGGGACCCAGAAGACTATATTTGCTTAGTTTGAAGTCAATCGGATTCAAAAAAATTTTCGACATGGTCTTCAACCTAGTTCACAACAATAATCTCCAAGCAAACTTGCGCTTTCTTATTTTGGCTTTCGGATTCATCATCAAGGGACCCAGAAGACTATAATTGCTTAGTTTGAAGTCAATCGGATTCAAAAAATTTTTTCGACATGGTCTCAAGCAAGTTCACGGACCATAATCTCCAAGAAAACTTGCGCTTTCTTATTTTGGCTTTCGGATTCATCATCAAGGGACCCTGAAGACTATCCTAGCTTAGTTTGAAGTCAATCGGATTCAAAAAATTTTTCGACATGGTCTTCAACCTAGTTCACAACAATATCTCCAAGCAAACTTGCGCTTTCTTATTTTGGCTTTCGGATTCATCATCAAGGGACCCTGAAGACTATCCTTGCTTAGTTTGAAGTCAATCGGATTCAAAAACATTTTCGACATGGTCTTCAAGCTAGTTCACGGACCATAATCTCCAAGCAAACTTGCGCTTTCTTATTTTGGCTTTCGGATTCATCATCAAGGGACCCTGAAGACTATCCTTGCTTAGTTTGAAGTCAATCGGATTCAAAAACATTTTCGACATGGTCTTCAAGCTAGTTCACGGACCATAATCTCCAAGCAAACTTGCGCTTTCTTATTTTGGCTTTCGGATTCATCATCAAGGGACCCTGAAGACTATCCTTGCTTAGTTTGAAGTCAATCGGATTCAAAAAAATTTTCGACATGGTCTTCAAGCTAGTTCACGGACCATAATCTCCAAGCAAACTTGCGCTTTCTTATTTTGGCTTTCGGATTCATCATCAAGGGACCCAGAAGACTATCCTTGCTTAGTTTGAAGTCAATCGGATTCAAAAAAATTTTCGACATGGTCTTCAACCTAGCACAACAATAATCTCCAAGCAAACTTGCGCTTTCTTATTTTGGTTTTCGGATTCATCATCAAGGGACCCTGAAGACTATCCTTGCTTAGTTTGAAGTCAATCGGATTCAAAAACATTTTCGACATGGTCTTCAAGCTAGTTCACAACAATAATCTCAAAGCAAACTTGCGCTTTCTTATTTTGGCTTTCGGATTCATCATCAAGGGACCTGAAGACTATCCTTGCTTAGTTTGAAGTCAATCGGATTCAAAAAAATTTTCGACATGGTCTTCAAGCTAGTTCACGGAGTATAATCTCCAAGCAAACTTGCGCTTTCTTATTTTGGCTTTCGGATTCATCATCAAGGGACCCAGAAGACTATAATTGCTTAGTTTGAAGTCAATCGGATTCAAAAATTTTTCGACATGGTCTCAAGCTAGTTCACGGACCATAATCTCCAAGCAAACTTGCGCTTTCTTATTTTGGCTTTCGGATTCATCATCAAGGGACCCTGAAGACTATCCTTGCTTAGTTTGAAGTCAATTGGATTCACAAACATTTTCGACATGGTCTTCAAGCTAGTTCACGGAGTATAATCTCCAAGCAAACTTGCGCTTTCTTATTTTGGCTTTCGGATTCATCATCAAGGGACCCAGAAGACTATAATTGCTTAGTTTGAAGTCAATCGGATTCAAAAAATTTTTCGACATGGTACTTCAAGCAAGTTCACGGACCATAATCTCCAAGAAAACTTGCGCTTTCTTATTTTGGCTTTCGGATTCATCATCAAGGGACCCTGAAGACTATCCTTGCTTAGTTTGAAGTCAATTGGATTCACAAAACATTTTCGACATGGTCTTCAAGCTAGTTCACGGAGTATAATCTCCAAGCAAACTTGCGCTTTCTTATTTTGGCTTTCGGATTCATCATCAAGGGACCCTGAAGACTATAATTGCTTAGTTTGAAGTCAATCGGATTCAAAAAAATTTTCGACATGGTCTTCAACCTAGTTCACAACAATAATCTCCAAGCAAACTTGCGCTTTCTTATTTTGGTTTTCGAATTCATCATCAAGGGACCCAGAAGACTATCCTTGCTTAGTTTGAAGTCAATCGGATTCAAACAAATTTTCGACATGGTTTTCAAGCTAGTTCACGGACATAATCTCCAAGCAAACTTGCGCTTTCTTATTTGGCTTTCGGATTCATCATCAAGGACCCAGAAGACTATAATTGCTTAGTTTGAAGTCAATCGGATTCAAAAAAATTTTTCGACATGGTCTTCAATTAGTTCACAACAATAATCTCCAAGCAAACTTGCGCTTTCTTATTTTGGCTTTCGGATTCATCATCAAGGGACCCTGAAGACTATAATTGCATAGTTTGAAGTCAATCGGATTAAAAATTTTTTCGACATGGTACTCAAGCAAGTTCACGGACCATAATCTCCAAGCAAACTTGCGCTTTCTTATTTTGGCTTTCGGATTCATCATCAAGGGACCCTGAAGACTATCCTAGCTTAGTTTGAAGTCAATCGGATTCAAAAAATTTTTCGACATAGTCTTCAACCTAGTTCACAAACCATAATCTCCAAGCAAACTTGCGCTTTCTTATTTTGGCTTTCGGATTCATCATCAAGGGACCCTGAAGACTATCCTTGCTTAGTTTGAAGTCAATCGGATTCACAAAACATTTTCGACATGGTCTTCAAGCTAGTTCACGGAGTATAATCTCCAAGCAAACTTGCGCTTTCTTATTTTGGCTTTCGGATTCATCATCAAGGGACCCTGAAGACTATAATTGCTTAGTTTGAAGTCAATCGGATTCAAAAAATTTTCGACATGGTCTTCAACCTAGTTCACAACAATAATCTCCAAGCAAACTTGCGCTTTCTTATTTTGGTTTCGGATTCATCATCAAGGGACCCAGAAGACTATCCTTGCTTAGTTTGAAGTCAATCGGATTCAAACAATTTTCGACATGGTTTTCAAGCTAGTTCACGGACCATAATCTCCAAGCAAACTTGCGCTTTCTTATTTTGGCTTTCGGATTCATCATCAAGGGACCCTGAAGACTATCCTTGCTTAGTTTGAAGTCAATCGGATTCAAAAAAATTTTCGACATGGTCTTCAAATTAGTTCACAACAATAATCTCCAAGCAAACTTGCGCTTTCTTATTTTGGCTTTCGGATTCATCATCAAGGGACCCAGAAGACTATAATTGCTTAGTTTGAAGTCAATCGGATTCAAAAATTTTTTCGACATGGTACTCAAGCTAGTTCACGGACCATAATCTCCAAGAAAACTTGCGCTTTCTTATTTTGGTTTTCGGATTCATCATCAAGGGACCCTGAAGACTATCCTTGCTTAGTTTGAAGTCAATCGGATTCAAAACAAATTTTCGACATGGTTTTCAAGCTAGTTCACGGACCATAATCTCCAAGCAAACTTGCGCTTTCTTATTTTGGCTTTCGGATTCATCATCAAGGGACCCAGAAGACTATAATTGCTTAGTTTGAAGTCAATCGGATTCAAAAAAATTTTCGACATGGTCTTCAAATTAGTTCACAACAATAATCTCCAAGCAAACTTGCGCTTTCTTATTTTGGCTTTCGGATTCATCATCAAGGGACCCAGAAGACTATAATTGCTTAGTTTGAAGTCAATCGGATTCAAAAATTTTTCGACATGGTACTCAAGCAGTTCACGGACCATAATCTCCAAGAAAACTTGCGCTTTCTTATTTTGGCTTTCGGATTCATCATCAAGGGACCCTGAAGACTATCCTAGCTTAGTTTGAAGTCAATCGGATTCAAAATTTTTCGACATAGTCTTCAACCTAGTTCACAACAATAATCTCCAAGCAAACTTGCGCTTTCTTATTTTGGCTTTCGGATTCATCATCAGGGACCCTGAAGACTATCCTAGCTTAGTTTGAAGTCAATCGGATTCAAAAAAATTTTCGACATAGTCTTCAACCTAGTTCACAACAATAATCTCCAAGCAAACTTGCGCTTTCTTATTTTGGTTTTCGGAATCATCATCAAGGTACCCTGAAGACTATCCTTGCTTAGTTTGAAGTCAATCGGATTCAAAAACATTTTCGACATAGTCTTCAAGCTAGTTCACGGAGTATAATCTCCAAGCAAACTTGCGCTTTCTTATTTTGGCTTTCGGATTCATCATCAAGGGACCCTGAAGACTATCCTTGCTTAGTTTGAAGTCAATCGGATTCAAAAACATTTTCGACATAGTCTTCAAGCTAGTTCACGGACCATAATCTCCAAGCAAACTTGCTCTTTCTTATTTTGGCTTTCGGATTCATCATCAAGGGACCCTGAAGACTATCCTTGCTTAGTTTGAAGTCAATCGGATTCAAAAAACATTTTCGACATAGTCTTCAAGCTAGTTCACGGACCATAATCTCCAAGCAAACTTGCGCTTTCTTATTTTGGCTTTCGGATTCATCATCAAGGGACCCAGAAGACTATAATTGCTTAGTTTGAAGTCAATCGGATTCAAAAAATTTTCGACATGGTCTTCAACCTAGTTCACAACAATAATCTCCAAGCAAACTTGCGCTTTCTTATTTTGGCTTTCGGATTCATCATCTAGGGACCCTGAAGACTATCCTTGCTTAGTTTGAAGTCAATCGGATTCAAAAAAATTTTCGACATGGTCTTCAACCTAGTTCACAACAGTAATCTCCAAGCAAACTTGCGCTTTCTTATTTTGGCTTTCGGATTCATCAT
Organism: Allodiplogaster sudhausi; assembly: GCA_945643635.1. Taxonomy (NCBI): domain Eukaryota; kingdom Metazoa; phylum Nematoda; class Chromadorea; order Rhabditida; family Diplogasteridae; genus Allodiplogaster; species Allodiplogaster sudhausi. The sequence goes on from CALZFC010000010.1 coordinate 2,800,780, forward strand.
CAAGGACCCTGAAGACTATCCTTGCTTAGTTTGAAGTCAATCGGATTCAACAAACATTTTCGACATGGTCTTCAAGCTAGTTCACGGAGTATAATCTCCAAGCAAACTTGCGCTTTCTTATTTTGGCTTTCGGATTCATCATCAAGGGACCCGAGAACTATCCTTGCTTAGTTTGAAGTCAATCGGATTCAAAAATTTTTTCGACATGGTCTCAAGCAGTTCACGGACCATAATCTCCAAGCAAACTTGCGCTTTCTTATTTTGGCTTTCGGATTCATCATCAAGGGACCCTGAAGACTATCCTTGCTTAGTTTGAAGTCAATCGGATTCAAAAAATTTTCGACATGGTCTTCAAGCTAGTTGCGCTTTCTTATTTTGGCTTTCGGATTCATCATCAAGGGACCCTGAAGACTATAATTGCTTAGTTTGAAGTCAATCGGATTCAAAAAATTTTCGACATGGTCTTCAAGCCTAGTTCACGGAGTATAATCTCCAAGCAAACTTGCGCTTTCTTATTTTGGCTTTCGGATTCATCATCAAGGGACCCTGAAGACTATCCTTGCTTAGTTTGAAGTCAATCGGATTCAAAAATTTTTTCGACATGGTACTCAAGCTAGTTCACGGACCATAATCTCCAAGAAAACTTGCGCTTTCTTATTTTGGCTTTCGGATTCATCATCAAGGGACCCTGAAGACTATCCTAGCTTAGTTTGAAGTCAATCGGATTCAAAAAATTTTCGACATGGTCTTCAAGCTAGTTCACAACAATAATCTCCAAGCAAACTTGCGCTTTCTTATTTTGGTTTTCGGATTCATCATCAAGGGACCCTGAAGACTATCCTTGCTTAGTTTGAAGTCAATCGGATTCAAAAAACATTTTCGACATGGTCTTCAAGCTAGTTCACGGAGTATAATCTCCAAGCAAACTTGCGCTTTCTTATTTTGGCTTTCGGATTCATCATCAAGGGACCCTGAAGACTATCCTTGCTTAGTTTGAAGTCAATCGGATTCAAAAAAATTTTCGACATGGTCTTCAAGCTAGTTCACAACCCATAATCTCCAAGCAAACTTGCGCTTTCTTATTTTGGCTTTCGGATTCATCATCAAGGGACCCTGAAGACTATCCTTGCTTAGTTTGAAGTCAATCGATTCAAAAAAATTTTCGACATGGTCCTTCAAGCTAGTTCACGGACCATAATCTCCAAGCAAACTTGCGCTTTCTTATTTTGGCTTTCGGATTCATCATCAAGGGACCCAGAAGACTATAATTGCTTAGTTTGAAGTCAATCGGATTCAAAAAAATTTTCGACATGGTCTTCAAGCTAGTTCACAACAATATCTCCAAGCAAACTTGCGCTTCTTATTTTGGCTTTCGGATTCATCATCAAGGGACCCTGAAGACTATCCTTGCTTAGTTTGAAGTCAATCGGATTCAAAACAATTTTCGACATGTCTTCAAGCTAGTTCACGACTAATCAATCAAGCAAACTTGCGCTTTCTTATTTTGGCTTTCGGATTCATCATCAAGGGACCCTGAAGACTATATCCTTGCTTAGTTGAAGTCAATCGGATTCAAAAAATTTTCGACATGGTCTTCAAGCTAGTTCACGGACCATAATCTCCAAGCAAACTTGCGCTTTCTTATTTTGGCTTTCGGATTCATCATCAAGGGACCCAGAAGACTATAATTGCTTAGTTTGAAGTCAATCGGATTCAAAAATTTTTTCGACATGGTCTTCAAGCAAGTTCACGGACCATAATCTCCAAGAAAACTTGCGCTTTCTTATTTTGGCTTTCGGATTCATCATCAAGGGACCCTGAAGACTATCCTTGCTTAGTTTGAAGTCAATCGGATTCAAAAACATTTTCGACATGGTCTTCAAGCTAGTTCCACGGACCATAATCTCCAAGCAAACTTGCGCTTTCTTATTTTGGCTTTCGGATTCATCATCAAGGGACCCAGAAGACTATAATTGCTTAGTTTGAAGTCAATCGGATTCAAAAATTTTCGACATGGTCTTCAAGCTAGTTCACGGACCATAATCTCCAAGCAAACTTGCGCTTTCTTATTTTGGCTTTCGGATTCATCATCAAGGGACCCTGAAGACTATCCTTGCTTAGTTTGAAGTCAATCGGATTCAAAAACATTTTTCGACATGGTCTTCAAGCTAGTTCACGGAGTAATCTCCAAGCAAACTTGCGCTTTCTTATTTTGGCTTTCGGATTCATCATCAAGGGACCCTGAAGACTATCCTTGCTTAGTTTGAAGTCAATCGGATTCAAAAAATTTCGACATGGTCTTCAACCTAGTTCACAACAATAATCTCCAAGCAAACTTGCGCTTTCTATTTTGGCTTTCGGATTCATCATCAAGGGACCCTGAAGACTATAATTGCTTAGTTTGAAGTCAATCGGATTCAAACAAATTTTCGACATGCTTTTCAAGCTAGTTCACGGACCATAATCTCCAAGCAAACTTGCGCTTTCTTATTTTGGCTTTCGGATTCATCATCAAGGGACCCAGAAGACTATAATTGCTTAGTTTGAAGTCAATCGGATTCAAAAAAATTTTCGACATGGTCTTCAAATTAGTTCACGGACCATAATCTCCAAGCAAACTTGCGCTTTCTTATTTTGGCTTTCGGATTCATCATCAAGGGACCCAGAAGACTATAATTGC